>CM036534.1:30207019-30247019 GCA_020745685.1 Tautogolabrus adspersus
AAAGCTGTCCACGTTATGTACCCGTTCTTTTGCTCGTGCATGAACTGTACCGTGCCTAAGCACACCTCTTGCAAGTGTGCCAGGGCCAAGAAAGTGTATCAAAGCTCTCACACCAGTCAACAGAACTGGCCTTTAGGGGTGAAGCGTGCTTGGGCACGATACTGATTGCCTAGTGTGAGTGCGCCCTTAGAAACCACTTTAGAACATCCTAAAGGGGGGGGGGGGGGGGGGATTTTGTGTTTGGTGCCAGTGCAGCACACAAGTACAAATTCAATACAATATATAAACGGCTTTCCTCTTTATTGCTCAAAGTGGTAATATTTCAGAATTGTACATATAATAAGGGGAATGTGGTTTGAATCGATACAAAACGGTCTGTATTTAAAGCTCTTTGATACTAATCAATACGTGTTCAACACTTGGACTCCTTTCTGTGTCGGAAAATGTCAATTCAAATACAATACAAACGATATGAGGACTTTGTAGGCACTGAATGAACAGTTAAGAAGTACTAAGAAGTCATGTCAGAGGCCTTTGTGTTTTTTCAAGCTGCTAATGTCGAGTAATAATCAGTAGAATAAATATATTTTTGCATGTTCACACTCATAACTCTGTATGGCAATACAAAAATGACTTATTCATGATTCTTGACACCCGACTAATTAGTTATAAGTGCTAAATAAACACCTCTGGGGTCGAGCAAGTGTGTGAGTGAGTGTTAATAGTCGTGTGCTTATATGCGGCATTTATCTCATCATTTGAAAAACACCACCCGCCACTTTAATCCCTCTTCCCAACACTTCCAACGCTTCCACTGCTGGCTACGGTTCAACTCTAATATATTCTGCAGGGAGGAGGGAGAGAGAGCGCGGCCCTCCCTGCAAGAGAGAGATGTGCGATGCAAACAGAAAGTGGAATGTATGCAAATCAGATGCAGCAGTCAGGTATTTATGATGCTGGTGTGATCACCGAGGGAATTAAGTATTTAAGCATGCGCCTGTTATCTGTGTATCGTTAACATCGTTTAGATAGATTTATCCCCGATCAGCACAGACAAGCCTGTAGCATGAGCTGTATATCAAAACAGCACTGAGGCTGTGCTGTGTACAATAAGGCTGTGCTGTATGCTGTATAAATATTCAATTTGCTGTTTGTATTAGGTACAATGAGGAGGAGGAGTGACCCTCAATGGGTACACGGTGTAAGTAAAGATAGAGGATAAAGAAGAGGATGATATACTTTATCAATCCCCAAGGCAGAATGGTTGATACATGCTCCACACACATATTCTGAAACACACACAACAGCACAAACAGGATCCTGTGGACAAGCTTTAATGGGGAGATGTCAGAGTGAGGGGGCTGCACATTGACGAGCGCCCCTGAGTACTTAGGGGTTCAGTGCCTCGACATAGCTCAGGAAGTGATCTGACATCTCAGTCTGTGTAGGTTCTCAGTCATCCAGGTCATGGTCAATTCAAAGCTCGATCCAAAGGCAACTGGACTTGCTTGAATATCTTCCTGTTGCCTTTGGATCGAGCTCTGAACTGACACCTCTCCAACTACCAACCTAATTTCTGCAATTTGTCTGTAATGAGACTAAGTCGGGCGACCCACGGGTTCCCAACCCAAGTATCTATTGACTGAGGTACCACCACCCCTAAACAGTGATTCGAAGAAAGAAATAAGAAACGCATGAGCAGGCAAATAAGCATAGGAACATCTGCTGCAGTGATCATCTGCAGGGTTTTTCTATTTTGGAGCTTAAGAACACAATGAGAGTTGTATTTTTCTATGAGGAGAAATCTGCTCTCCCTACTGGTATCATTACATCAGATATAATAGTTAAATTATCCCTTAGTGTAAAGTGATGTGATTCTATTTACCAGCTGTGCATATTCAGAGACATTTGCAAACATTGTGCTGTGTCGATGAACGTGACTTGTTTTATGATCGGTTGGGACATTTGGCACAATGCTGGGCACAAACACTCTCAAGTGACATTGTTCTCTGGGACAGATGGGATGCTTTAATGTGATCAAACCACAAAAATCATAATTTTTTTCAAAGCTTATGCTACAGCTTACAGTGTATGACATGGTAAGCTCAAGTAAACAGTAATTGTAATTTGTTAAGATTTTTTTTTTTTGAAACCTTCGCTCTCTTGATTGCAGAAGAAGATTGATTGGCTTAAATTGAGTTTAAACGCCTGCATTTTATATTATACTTTATTATTAATATTGTTGTGCTGCTTTAAAAAATGCCTGACAGGTTTCATAAAAAAAGTCTGTACTTATGATGGAGATGGAAATTATAAAGCAGTGCACATGTCAACCTCAGAGACTGATTTGATTTTGAGAAAACAACCTGAAGGACAAACAAACAAAATAAAAAAAACAAGTTAAACGTTGGAAAATAAGGGCTTTGAACTGAGCATTGAATAATTGCTTTTGATTTCCATTCTGCACCTGCTACCATGTATTCAAATCCCATCACGTAACGTTTGTCATTCAACAACACCTGTGTTTTGCAAATGGCAGTGATTTTACTGATGTCAGTGGTCTTTAGTTCAGGAGCTGCAGCTTATTAAAAAAAAGTTCAAACCTACCTTGCGGATGCCTTCTTTTGACTCCTCCACGTTATTTTCTCCTGCTCCGGTGCGGTTAATCATTCGCCACATCTGGGAGTACATGGGATCTCTCTCAAAGGGGTTCATGGCCTTGGAGCGCACCTGATCGTACACTGCAGAGTCCAATACTGTACCATAAGGCAGCTCTGTCTGCTTGGATAAGTCCTGGAGAGACCTAGAGACACACAAGTGGTACAAAAGTGAGTATATTGTTTCCAGCCATCCAGACAAAACTAGCTCAGTTCATCCCGACAGTCTGGGTGATACTCTAAACACTTGTCAGCTGTTTTTGTGGTTTTTGCTGTAGTAATGGTGGATATACTGTAGTGAAGCTTCATGCTGTCTCTGCTACAAGTACCTGCAATAAATAGTAAACTTCCCTACTATCTCATTTGCTGCAATCATGTCAATTTCTGAAATGGCTTTTTGTCCACCAATGCCAAAAAATGAGGCATAGATCCTTCAGTACGCTGGCAGGCCATGGTTAGAAACTAAACTGCATTTTGGCTGTAAAATAACAGGCTGTCATCTCAAGCGTCTTGGGTTTCTTTTCAAGCAATGAAAAGATCAAGTCTGCACAATAATGCAAAGAGTAATTTAGGGAGTGTTGTGGAATTCATAGGGGTGTAATGGTATGTATATTTGTCCCAGACTGTCACGGTTTGGACGTCATGGTTCAGTGCATGCAGTCATACAACGAATACGTCCGAGTGGAGAAAAAAAGGTAGTCACACATGACAGTATCCACACTCCAGTCCAGTTGGTGGTGATGATTTTAACTGTATGCCAACCTCTACTAAACAACAACTGCTTCTAGCTTCTTCTTTAAAGCAGTTCTGGGGCAAAACTTTGGGTTCACAGTGCGGTATGTTATTGGAAACATGTCGAACATGCTAAAAAATATTAGAAGGCATCACCTCTGGGTGCCAGGTGTCCAACAACTTAGCACTGGTGTTTTTTGAAAAGCCTCTGGATGTGTAAGCAAAGATGGTCAAACGTATTACTAAAGCCAGTTGCAATTATACTTTTGGCTATGCGCTCATATGCAGTAGAGGACCCCAGTTTCAAGTATTTATTCAAAGTGCTCATTACAAAGCTCACACAATCATCATCATCATCATATTCATTGGTCCCTGTCTTTACTGGCATACATGAGCAGTGTTTGGGCAAGAATGACTGCTTACAGTAATGCAAAAAACAAAACAAAAGAAAATGAAACAAAGAGACGCTGGACACAGGTGTGATGGAGAAGAGCATTCAAAGCATTTGCCAATTCATTGGTCTGGATGAATCCATAACCGGGGCCCCTGGTTTGGCACTCCTATGTACCCTGGAGGGGACATGTTGAATGATCAAGCCTTTCTTTCTGTCTCCGTTAGTCCCATTGAGAGCTGGCCAGGTCTGCAGAGGTGGGCTTTGGAAAGCACACATGATTTATTCATGTACTGGCCAACTGTATGGCACTTCACACCATCTCTTTGCCATCAATGAGTGATGATTTGGATCTAAACTCTCCATGGGCCGGCAGTGGGAGTTGGCAACGACATGTAATCGACATGGAATAAAAATAGAAAAAAACTGTGATTGGCCGTGACCGACGAATGTGAGAAGAATGTGGGTGGAAAGCAGTTTGGACAGCAGCACTCGGTCAGTCCACAGAGCTGAAAAACTGCACCCAGTTGATCTCTGCAATCATAGCAAGGAAAGGGGAGACACTTATGAAGAAATAGAACTGGAAAAAGGCACAAGTCGGTCCGTCTTAATATTTTTTCTCTCGCCTCCTTTCTCTCTCATTCTACCCTTCACCCATAAATTGCCACCTCTAGGGGAAAACACGAGCTGTTGTTAATTATAACGCAACAGCGCTCGGGTTGCCTCTCAAAGAGTTTGGCCGCTGAGAAATGTAATGGAGAACTAATACAGGAACTAATTACTGTTTGTTTGTTAAATGGCTGCTACATACCACCCATGGATTTGAAAGACACACATTTGTAATAGAAAAACATGCACACAAAAAATCCTCAACATGTCCTGCTTAATGAAGAACAACACGAGAAGTGTATCTTACTTCATTAATTCAGCTGTAGTACACCCACAGAGCAGATTTAACAATGGGCGCAAAATATGAGTAGGTACTGTTGACATTATTACCGGAGCGCTGGCTAAGACAAAACCACACACACATTTGCACCCACACAACATAACACAATCAGACTGGAAGTTACAGCTCCTGCGGTTCCCCTCTCTCTCTCTCTCTCTCTCTCGCTCGCTGTCTCGCCCTCCTCAACTGTCTCTCTGACCTAAGGAACCCTTTGAACATTTTAATGAACTTTGCTGTGAACATGAATCTTTTATTGCCGCCAATTAATCTTTGGCCTTAATAATTTCTCCTCCCCAGCGCTCCCCTGAGACGATGCACGCCTGTCAGAACCCAGAACCCTCTCTGACCAGGATTCCCCCTCTGTGAATTGGTTTCACTGGGCAGTAAGTCTCAGCTTGTTATTTAATGGTGCATGATTATGCAGGAGGGAGAGGCAGGGAGAAACGTGTCCTGTCTGAAAGATTAGTCAACAGGACAAGAGGCTAACATTAGAAGCTACAAAGAGTGTGCATGCAGAGTGACATTTAGTGCACATTATATTAAGTGTCTTAAAACTATAACAGCATCAGTCAAAGTAACTTAGGCCCAACCTTCGTAATTGCTCCCAAGTTAATTTAACTTTTCTTTTCTTTTATTTGCATTTCAAAACAGGGTTAAAATAAAATGCAAAGGGAAATTAGTTTTGAACATTATCCACTGTTTATCCTTTGACATTACGGAAGCCCTAAGCGGACATTTTATTGACTTTGTTTTCCTGTTAATTCAAGTAATTTGCCAGTTGTTTTCTCAAGATCTCGACTTTCCATAAAACCATAAGACCTTTTTTTCCCTCAGCAAACCCCCCCAAAACAGACTTCGTTTTATATACAGGTGTGATATTCCCGACTTATATTCCTCGAGATGTCGAGAAACGACTGAAATGTACTCAATATCGCAAGAAAACCAGCATTGTTCTCCCATGATAATAGGATACATAAGTCGAGCCTCCATAAAAACAACCAGAAATTACTGGTTATCAAGGCCAACTTAAGCCAGAAATCTGCTTGACTGTTTGGCGAAAGCCCACCAGCGTTTAGATTCCCTGACTATCTGAAAAGCATCAGAAGTGATCGATCCGACCTGTATTCAACAAAAAGATATTTTAAAAATGTGTTACCTCTGCTCTTGACGACAGACCTGACAAAGCTTGACTTTTTTTTTTTTTTTTTTTTTTTTTTTACAAATCTATGTAATGATGTTGGTATTTTGGAAAACTTTTGCAAGTAAATCACAATCGATCCTTTTTTTTCAAGCTCATACTGCTGAAGTGAACCCGAGAGAGGCCGCTGTAAAAACTATAAGAATTAAAGAGATAAACGATTGCTACTCAGGGGGGTTATGGGTAAAGAATCGACTGTGTATACATTGTAGATGGAAAAGAAAGTCTTGCCTGTAAGTCGTTAAACACTAACTGCTGAATTCACCGTAATTACGCAGAAATTTGCATCTGTTCCAATGTCCTCTATCAGACGATGATTGCTGATGAGTGCCAATGGGTTCCGAGATTGCAATCACAAAATGTCAAAGGGTAACTGCTGTTAGGATCACTTTTTCACCAACAAATGATGATATAACTAAACTTAGCTGTCATCATGTCATTCATGTCGTAAATATCACGGCTTGAAATGGCAGTCTGTATAGGGCTATTGAGACGGTGTTACGGTACCTCTTGACTCCTAGACACTTCAGGACGACTTGTAAGCTTGGTAAACAACATGAGCTGTGGCCATTTTGAGCCACAGGACTGTTGGACTGCTGTTTTGGCCGCATTATGATCAGATACACACACAACCCAGACTGTATTGGTAATTTTAAGCAACCATAAAGTACGAATATGAAGTATTTGTCTTTAAATCTTTTCATCCTAACTACTTCTTCTGCTCCATCTCTCTCCTCTCTTAACACGTGACCCCTCTTTTCCCATTTTTCTCCCCTCCAAAATCCATTTTTCATTCTGAATTCATCAACATGAACCGCAGACCGTCCCCTCTCTTTCCATGCTTTTGTCCTCTCTCTTTTTTCCCCCCTACCCATTCTCTCCTTGCTGCCTCCTCACCTCCAACACTCTCTGCCCCCTTTTGACCTAATCCATCTGATCTTTCCCTACACCCACTCCTTCTCTTCATTTCAACTTTATAATGTTTTCTCCGTTTTGTCTCCCTCTTTGTATCTTCCTCTCCTGCTTCCTCTCTTCGCCACTCTCCGCTGCCATCCCTCACTGTTTTCCTAGAGGATTCACACCGAAATTGAGGGAAAACATCCAAGCGTGAAATAGTCCAGAGAGGGTTCTGAACGCTCACTTGTTATTTCATTTCCAGGATGAAACAGGGGCATTAATACTTAAAAACCCTCTCTGTCCTACCGGCTCACTGAGACGGCCATGCCTCCATCTTTCCCCCGGCCTTCTCTCTCTTTCCTGTCGCTTCATTTGCTCGCTTTTAAGCTAAGTTGCTCTTTCAATCACTCGCTGTTGTTCCATCTGTGCAATATGTAAATCAAGTATTTATCATAGAAAAGTGCACGCTCATCACAATCTTTTTTTTCTCGCTCAACTACTCGTTTCCTCTCTTCATTGATGTTCATTAGGCTTTATGATTACTCTGTTTATTCTGGGTGTGTTCCCTCTCACCGCTCATTGCACCACCCATATTTGGAGACCCAATGCCATGTGGGTGCTGCTGTCTGGGGTGTCATTATGTCACTAATGACCCCAGAAGAGTCAACACATGAAAGATAATGCATTTAAATTTATGGAAATCCGGAATTAGCTCAATGGATGCTGAATGAACAAAAATACTCAGGCACTCGAAATGGACAGCAAATTTAAGTGACGACGTAAAAAAAAAAAAATCTATTTTCCAAAAGAGCAGAGACGGACTTTGAAGGAAGAATAGGAAGAGTGAAGGAAAGGAAAAAGGATGCAAAAGAGAAAAAAGGAAGCGAAAGAGCATATGACGGAGAGACAAGCTGACAGAGACAAATTAAGAGACACCTAGTGATGAGATTGAGAGAAATAAACATTGTTTATTCCAAAGCCAAGCACAATTAACTGTGGCACTGCCGGGCATAGCGGATGTTTCGGCATGCTGATTAGTCCAATGAGAGATGAGCGTTTCCTAGTGCCACCAGGAGAGAAGCAGGCAAACATATTATCACAAAGATAGATAAACAGAGGGCACAGAGCTAAGGGAAATAATGTGTGTGAGACCGAATATGTGTGGGTGTTGGTGGGTGGGCTTCACCAGTTTGCCTTCACACTTTTCTCTTCCCCCAACCAGAGAGGAACATGTTAAAAAAAACCTCCTCTTACTTTCTTGTCCCTTATACTCTCTCTCTGTTTCTCCTTATCTTCCCAATCTTCATCACAGTGAACACAACCACACAACAGCACTAAAACACACACAGACATGGACACACATTCGTACAATGATAGATCCAAACTTGAGGCAGAGCGGAAATTACTATCCTACGATGGAATGAAGAAAAACGATTGGAAAAAAAGGGGTTGGAGCGAGGGAAAAGAAAGGATGGGGAAGTAATTGCGTGTGCTTGTGTGTTGGAATGAATGTAAGTGTGTTGCTGTTCATGCGTTACACCTGCCTGGTTGAATGGATTTCCACACGGAGATACAATAAGACACACTTTGGTAAGATTGCAGTGTGACGCTGTGTGTTGGAAACCATTTGTCATGTATGCATTGCTACACACAAACTCTATCGGTGTTATTTAGCACATGTGTGTGTGCATATGTGCTGATAAATGAATGCATACATACTTAAGTGTCCTGGGCCTGCATTGCTTTAAATGACAGCGCCTGTATGTAAGCATGGATGTGATGTGATGTGCAGCTTTAAAACTGAAACTAAGAAAGATGGTTTTATATGAGTTGAAGAGTTCAGTTGCTTGTATCGCACAAGCTATGTCTAAATAACTCAAAGGTAGGGAAATCTGATAACAAAGAGTAAAGGTTGAATACTTACTGTATGGAGTTCTCAATGCGTGTGATGGTGAGGAAGGCTGCAAGATTGGCGGTGTACGAGGAGATGACAATGAGAGCAAACATCCACCAGAAGCCCATCATCATCCTCGTCGCAAGAGTGGTGTAAGGAACCTCTCCACCTGGAAAGAAGGAGAGACAGAGGAATGGAGGAAATAAGGGAGGAAGAAAGGAAAGTAGGAAGGGAGGAAAGAAAGAAAGAAAGAAAGAAAGAAAGAAAGAAAGAAAGAAAGAAAGAAAGAAAGAAAGAAAGAAAGAAAGAAAGAAGAGAGAAAGAATGCCCGGTTAGAGAAAAAAAGCATCCCTTTAACTCATCCAAAGAAGTCTTTGCTGCAGCAGAACAAGCTGTCGAAGCAGCAAAGCACATCCTGAAAGATTACGTTTGGATTACCACATCTGATCTGAAGCTTCGGTAAAGATCTGATCTTCACATGGCGGCACAAAGTGGAAGAAAGAGCGGAGAGAATTGAATCGATGCTCTTCTGAAAACATCAAGAGAAGACATCTGGGAGATCTGATCATATTTATACACTTAGGAAACGTAACCTTTGCAAACTGCATTTATCTCTCTGTAATGTCTTAATATCAAATCCCTCTTAAAACACCCTGCAGGCAGAGCTGTTTGGACACAAGTAGACACATGGATAGCACATTACCAATAAATGATGCAAACCGACTTAAAAGTTTGATTACTTTAAACCTAATGTTTAAATGCTGGTCAGGCCTTCCCATTAGGATGTTACATAGCCTGGAGCACATTACATTGAAAAGTGGCTCGCCTGCCTACAAATATAAAACCTCTTTGTCCCCGTCTTGTGTTATAAACAGCGTTTGTGGCCTTGTCCTGTGAAATCTTGAGCTACAGTAATAAAGCAAACTGTCTCGGCTTTGTGTGAGCGTCAAAATTGGTTGTCACTCTAACCCTGAGCCCCCCTCCCAAAAAAAAGTGGATATATGCTTCAACCAGGATTTAAAAAAGCACACATTTATCTTTTTCTATTACTCTCAGGTAGATTGTGGGCTGACCTTTTTTTCCACACATACACAAACATCTTAAATGCATTATATATGCATACCTTAAAAACACACGTACACAAAAACACACAGTGTAATGATTGATTCGCAGCCACTGAGCTCTTCCTCACTTGCTTTATTGAAGCCTGTTAGAAATGGGCCTCATTCATCCTCGTGGCAGGGGATCACTGCTGCGTTGACTCACACCAACAGATGCTCTCCTCGAGCCCAGACCCAATAATATATGTGACACCCCCGTAATCCCATGTCCCCCTTATCTCACACCCCTCCTCTTCTTCCACTGTATTCTTTTTTTCCATCTTTCTCTCAGGCCTTTTCTGCATCTCTTATCTCTCTCGCTGTCTCTCTCTCTCTCTCTCTCTCTCTCTCTCTCGGTTCACTGGATCTTTTTCAGGCAATACATTTCCTGTTGACATCAGGTTTAACCACAAGCCCTTAAAGCAGAATAATGTGTAGTACTGTAATCTATATTCATGTGAAATAATCCCTCAGCATGTTTGCCTGTCTTCTTCTCCCATGTCGATTCTTTTATGTTGTTTGCTTTGATGGTTTTGATTTCTATGACATCGTGAGCTCTCTTCCAGGTTTTCAAATGTGTTAGTCTTTAATGGCTCTTTGTATATTCTCCCCGCAGAGAGTCATATGTACAGTACTGTGGCTATGAAATCATTGTTTTCATTCCATCTGCTCTTTGTTCAGATTAGCCATTCTTTTAATGAAGGATCAGAAAATAACTGGAAAACATCTAAATAGGAATTAAAAACACAAAAACAAGAAAACCTGCTCTACAAGGGGAGAGCATGCTCTCTTTTTTGTAGTAAGTAATTTTCAGAGGAAGAAAACTCAGAATAAAGGCACATCAGCTAGAATAAAATCAATATGTACATAATGCTTTATTTAAAGCATTATGTACATATTATAACCCTAACCCTAACCCTTTGAACTTTGAGTATCACTCACCCTAAGGAAGGTTTTCTGCAATTTTCTGGGGTTTCATGGAGGACGGATTTAGTGTCCAAAGAAAAACACAATGATACAACCATATTCAATTGTCTACGAACAACTTTTCATTTTGATTTTTGTCTGCACGAGTTACTAAAAATATTTGATACATTCAGGAAAATGACTTGTGCAATTTGCATCTAAATGTCCCAAAAATCAAGGTTGGCAGACTTTGTCATGTTCTCCGACTTGTTTTAGTTCTTTTTGTCCATTGAGAATAATGTCTATGTCGAAACAAGTTCAAGTACATCCGACTGTTTGACAAGGTCAATTTGTTTCTTGTTTGCTATTGTAGAGAGCGTGAGAGAGAGAGAAAGAGAAAGAGAAAGAAGGGGACAGACAGAGTGACTGTGGGGGGCAATTTTAACATCTTTGTCAGATATTGTAAAAAAGAACAAAAACACTTGGATTTATGAAGCTCAATAAAACTAAGTGGACTTTGAGAAGTGGATTGGAAAGGGCCCTTTATATGATTTATTTGAAGACTGGTTTGGCATTGATTTTTAAGGTGCCAAAGTATCAGAAACTTCTCTCAAAGTTTACTGTGAAGCTCTTAAAAGGTTGCTGAAATAGAGCGGCGTACAATAATTCATGTTCCTGGTCTTTTTAGGGTCTGTGTAACTCTATATCCATGCTTGTCAACACAGAAGCCAACCTTACAATAATTTCTTTTTTTAAGTGTCCCATTTTGAACATGAGATAAGCTTCATGATCGCAACGTCTGCAACATGTTACCAGGTAATACAATATGGTGAACGTTAGAGAGGATATGATTATTACCTTTGACTTTATTGTTCACTATTCTTAACTCTAAGAGGGCATGAATCATCAGTGTTTTAAGTGGCCTTGAAGTCCATTTTAAAGGAAATTTACTCAGAGATTAAATCATCCAACTGCAGGGGGAATAGAGAAGTATTTGTTTTCTCATGTAAATAAAGGACATGAAATATGTTCACACATAAGGTCACAACTAAACCCTCTGATTCAAATGCGTGATTGAACTGAATGCTGCGTTTTGCATATTGTGCACTATCAAATCCATCTTTCATTCACATGTATTAAACAAGAAGGATTTCTATTTTGATAAAGAATGCAGGCAGAAAGCAATCCCTTCCAGCTTGTGAACATAAGCCCCTTTCACACATTCACACATTTTCGAGTACGGGGTGCATGTGTAAACTCAAACGGCCACTTCTTTCATCTACAGTTAAACTGGACTTATCCTGCCAGTTTCCAAGTAGACCTCACAGTAAGCTGATGTGGCAGGAAATATGCAGGATAATTCACAGCAAATAAGTGGGTGGGGCAAAACGCAGGGGCGTGTCCAGTGCGCTGGCCAGTGGGGGCATGGGCCCCCTCTTGAATTCTCATTTGCCACCACAGGTGCCAACTCAAAATTCTAAACTATGATTGGCTGTTTGCCTTGTAATGTTAAAATCAACTAATAAGGCTGTGTTGCAATGGACTGCTATAGTGTTTTTTCTTTAAATGTCAAATTAGCCAATTCTTATGTCAGTACTTTACATTATAGAAACACTTTACACATCTTTTTCATAAGACAGCTGCAGAGGAAAGGAATAAGTCCATAAACATTTCCTTACTTTGGTAAAGTTTGGTACTCAAACTTTGCCTTTTGATTGAATTTTTGCGAGTTAGTCAGTGTGCAGGAGTTTGCATGCAATTTTTTCGGTACTTTAACTTGTGACTTTGGACATACATCTTCTCAGTCCTTAAAGTATTAAGCTAAGAAGATTATATGTTGCCATTCTCTTAGTTGAAATCTATTGTTAAACTTCATGCCACCCCTTCATAAGTCAATGCCCCAGTTGGATAAGCCTTGACACGTCCCTGGGGTCCCCTGGGACATTCATATCGTGCAACCCCTGTGCAACTGGTGCAATCTTTAGCTTCAACTAAACCTAACAGGTAACAGGGCTACTTAAATAAGCTACAGTAACTGTTTTTAGTTGGAATTAAAATAAAGAAGATTCTTTTCAAAGGCTTTCATCAGGGCAGCTTTACATTTTTCCTATTTCCTGAAAACTCCTGACTGAGGAAGTCGACTGGATGTGTCTCTGTGTGTATGTTTGCAGATCTGAGAGCAGGAATAGCAATGGAGCAGCTTTTGTGGATGCCAGCACCCAGCTTCAAAGGAACCCTGTTGTGTGTCCCCTCAATATAGCTCGACATTCTTACAACCATTTCTCTACTGTACTGCTTCGCCTTTTATTCTCTGCTGTGTTTCCATGTAGCTGTGCACACAGCACTTATTTATTTATTTCCACTATTGAAAAGGTTTCCTCAGAATGATTTATAAACTCGAACAGAGGTGATGCATGGAGGAGCCAAGTAACTCCAGGTACCATGTTCTGCCTTGCAGTTTAAATTACCTTTTGTATGTATACTCTCCCAAACTTCCAGGTTGCCATTGGTTTAACTGCTGTTAGTTAAACCTACTTACTGGCTAACTTTGTGTTTGCCTTCTTGACGGACTGATTGCTGGATGTATAGAAAATTGAGAGATTCATTAGATAGCTGGTTTTCTGGTCTAGTGGATATGAGGCTGACTGACTCTGGTAACTTGTGGTTCTGCTACATGTGCTTTCTCCCATGTCTCATTATTTTCCAATTTGAATGAATGAATGAAATCTTTATTGCCCCTTGGGGAATTTGCCTTGCACGTATAGCATAAAAACACAAAACAACAAGCATACAGTATAAAGGACAGCACATAAAAACACACTAACGCATCACATGATTAAATGAGGGGTTTTAGTAGAGAGTTAAATAAAGTGCAGAGTGCAAAGATCATACTGTATAATCAGAGCTGATTAAGCAGCTGAACACTGTGTGGTACAAAGGATGTAATGCCTCTTTTAGTCCTCATCCCGGGCATCCTGTACCTGCGCCCTGAAGTCAAGAGTTCATCCTGCAGAGTACAGCAGAGGGTTAGCTGTAATCTTGTTGGCTAAATTCAGGGTGAACTGGTCTGTCAGGTTTGAAATGCTACACATTTGCTAACCAGTTATCTTGCTGCATAGTTTAAAAACGATGTCCAGTTTGTTCTTATTTTGTACAGACATTGCTCCTCCCCAACACTAAATACAAAAGGTCAACACACTTTCAATGAAACTCTTGTAAAATAATTTAAACTTAGTGCTGTCTTATCTTTAAAGTCTGACTTTCTGTCTGGATTTACAACTGACCAATCACATAGTGATAATGGCAAGGAACTTCTAGTGTGTCTAATCCTACTCCATTAAATGGCCTGTACATTATATGGCTCAGTCATTTAATGATATAACCCATTAGATCGCTAAGCCTTTAATATCTTTTCATAATACTGTGTTTAACATAAACACAGGTCTATAAAATCTTCGAGGTGTCCAGGTCCACATCAGAAGCTGCAGTCTCTTACTGTTGGCAGCTAAGCAAAACCAATCATACCTAGCCCTTCGCCCTTAATCTAATCTATTCTGTTTATATCAAAGCTTCTTTCAGACGTCCAGATAATCTCTGCTTTAATTCTTACTTCCCATCTCCCTTACCTTTGGCTCTTGTAAACACACAAAACACACAAATGAGTGCCACTGTTCACTGCCATTGTGTTCACTGGAGGGATGACATTAAATCTGGGAGTCATATTATCAGAAATAGAAAATAAGGAGGAAAACAATCCAAACTTTCATTAGGCCTATAGGGACAACAGATGGAAACTAGCACTTCTGCTATAATCTGGCTTTTTTTTTTACAGCTGTAATTGTTACAGCTGTTCATTAATATGCACTGTCCCTAACAAATAAATAAATAAATAAAAAATGTAATTGTTGTAGTTGTTGATCGTAATTGACCCCACATTGTACATTGTTCAAATGTGGTTTGAAGTACAATAAGATATGGTAAATTAAAAGGAAAAAATAATGGAAGTTTGACCAGCACTTGGTTCACACAAGAAAACACACACACACACACACACACACACACACACACACACACACACACACACACACACACACACACACACACACACACACACACAGACACACACACACACACACACACACACACAATCTTTATTTGGGAAGCTGCCAATCTATCTAGTAAGAACATCAACACGTTCTCAGATATATGAGGGAACGGGGCACCACCCTCATCCCTCAGCGTTGAGACAAACTAATCAGAGAGGGAGATGATTGAGTCCAAACGTCCTTGATGCTGCGTATATGTGTGTTGTAAATCTGATGGAGTGCATAAGAGGCCAAGACATTTTGTTCAGAAAGTAGTGCCAGGTGACACACAGAAACATTTAGGTGACACATTTGCTATCTATTAACTGTCAACTAATCATTGACATCTGACTGGATCAAACTTGACTTTATTCTGAGTATAGCAGAGTGCAAAGTCACTACTGAAGCTATGGTAAAACTGAAGTTATGATCTTTCTAGCATTTTTTGTGTTGTTGATGTTTTTGTCAATTTAAATCCATCCATCCCTCCCTCCCTCCCTGTTGGAGCTTTGCATATTATCCTCTGCCATCAGTGTATGAAGGCTTGTTTGAAAGGGTAAGTGCTGACATGTTTCTTTGAGCGCTATATAAGTTAATGGGAAAAGGCAAATGAACTAGCGCTGTTCTAGTATTCCAACCATTCGTGGTACTTCTCCCCAAGCGGCAACCTCTGTTGCTGAAAATTAAAGCAAATGCCGAGGTGCAAACTACTGCAGTTCCTCAAGTTTCCACTTGAGGCTGGCTTCAAACGCCAAGGAATCCCAATTAGGTCCCCTTTTAAGATGCCCATTAATCAGCAATAAGAAACACAGTTACAGCTGGGCTCAAAAAACAGTTTCGGCCTCTACCGCTAATTTATTTGGAAAACTCATTCAGTTTGATCACATTGACGTCTAGAGTTATGCATACATTTGCATAATTAGAGGCATAGCTGAGTTGACAGACAGGTGGGCAGGTTGCAGCTGTTTGAAAGGAACCTTTAGGCATGCCTCAGTAATCTCTTTGCTAGTTTTTTGATTATTTTGGAGTTAGAATTTCTAATATGGCCTGCGCCATCATTGGGCTTCATAATGCCTCTTCAAAATCCAAAGAGTGACGTTGCTGAGATTACGTCAATAATTTATAAAGTACATGATTCAAATACACACTCTCATTCATAGAGATATACGCACTACCCTGCCACACATAGGGAGCAATTTTGGATGGAATATTTTGTCCTATTCACTGCACTTCAACATGTGGACTGCAGGAGTGGGGATACTGAGCCACAGCCTCCCCAGGGCAATCCAATTACCATTGACTTACAAAGGAAGTGAAGCTGCTGCATTCTCATGTGCATCTGAAAGTCATCCGTCAGTAACATTTTTGCTCTTTTACATTACTGACCTATAGTGCCCAAAACTCTTGTGCTATGGTTTGTACAGGTGCAAGACAATACATTAGGGGTGGGGGGGCAGCAGGCCAATGGACAGGTTTATCTTCTCTGCCAGGAAAACATCCACATTACGGTGATAATAAAACAAAGGCTCAAACTGCTGGAACAGGTGGCTGGACAAATTTGTGATTAGGACTGTCTCTGTTATTGTGGATGGCTTATAGACAATTACACCGCTCTTCATGGCATGCTGTCAATGTACACAAGCACCTTCAGTCACTAGTTTATCGTGCTGAAGTGTGCTGAGAGGGCTCGAGGCATCCACTTGTTCAAACTTGTGACTCTGGGATCTCGTCCCACAAAAGCATCAGCAGCACCATGTTTGAATCATCTCTCCCTCTCCCTTCTCTCTGTCTCTCTCTCTCTGCAGCTTTAGACAGAGGGGAGGTGCTAACAGTGACTGCCCACAGCTCTGGATCAGCTTCTATCAAATGCCCCATCATTTTTTTTAAATCTATATTCCTGCTGCCAACTGTTCTGAGCTTTTTCTTCAAGGGTTACATCATCACACTCCAGTTATTCTTGGATGAAAGACGACCAGAGCAGTTCATTAGAGCTTTTTAAATGAGGAAAGAGAGTTAGAGTATGTTCAGCTGATGTCAGCTCCCAGTAGGAATCCCTGCAATCGTGCAACAAAATGATGTAACTTTTTTTAACTACAATTTGGAAAATGTCATCCTTTCAGAGGCCTAACGTGTCTGACTGAACAATAACTTGGCAGGGTAGAGAAGACAGAGGAACCAAACAAACAGAACTTGTCGGTCGGTCCTATCTGGCAAGACCAGCAGCACATTCCTGTACAATCTAAATAGCTACATGTATTTGCAAAAACCAAATAGATATATAGTTAATATTTCAAAATGCTATTGTTTTCTATCTATATTGTTCATTCAATTCTTCTCCACGGAAAAAGTGCTGTTAGTTAATGTTTTCTTTTATTTATTTTCTTTTTTAATTTTACATACTGTATTTATCTCTGAGGGAAATTCTGGTTTTACACTATCTTATTTGAGAGACATGCTTCTCACGCACAGGCTAGAAACACACATGCACAAACAGGACTTGTGGACATGCATTAGTTGAGAGATGTCAGAGTGGGGCTGCTAAGCAGGGAGCGCAGCAGTTGAGTGAATTTCAATGAATGTATTATGTTTTCCCCTTTTTTCATTTGACATTGAATCTCATTTGTTTTCTTGTAATGTGATGATGTTTTTGAATTTTCCTGTGTTTTGTGTTTTCTTTTTCATGGTACAAAAGCCAGGGGCAGAGCTTTGCTGCAGTCAAATTTCCTCTTGAGGACAATAAAGTATTCAAAATTATTTTCTGTGTTTGTTCCCCATGTTTTTAATCCTATTTCTATCTTTTCTGTATCCAAAATACTGAAACAATTCCCTTCTATGAGTAAACCTACTTGGACATAAAGCTGATGGTTATTCTGGGAAATCAACAGATTAGGTAATATTAAACAAAAAACAACAACACAGGATTCAAAGGATCATTACCTGTAAAGATACAAGTGTGTGTGAAATAGTTCATGGAATATCAATCCTCTTGGATACATAATCTTATTTTATTAACAGTTGTATCAAAAACAGTGACGGCTGACCAAACTGGCTCCTCCAACATAAAACTGTTTCCAAGCGACTCAGACGAGCAACACACGACTCAAAACTAAAGACGCAGCCGAAGGCAAATTATCTGACTTTTATGTCTGATTTACATTTTTTCAGATATTGAATTTCTGGTCATGTCAGGTTCTTTTCCATGCAGTATATTGAACCTTTTTTTATTTTTTTTATTTTGTAATGCAATGATCCACATAAGAGCTGTTGCTGACAACTACTAACTGTGTAGGCTTCAATACAACAAGAACAATAAAAACAGCAGAAATCTTAGAGGTTCTTTTTTTAAGAAGGCTACGAAAGCAGTGGAGGAGGACAGACGCAGTAGAATAATTCTTTATCATTATTATGCTTTTGTTTAAACTTGTTTTCTTGCTACAGATGCAATGATTTGGTATGGGAGACTCGATCTGAACCCTGTGTTGAATGGAGAGTTTTCAATAAAGAATGTGATTAACATTATTTACCTTCTTCTCCACTTTCCACGGCACCAGAGGGAAAGCAAACATGATTTCATAGCCAGGAGAATACCAACATGATGCACATCTCTGGAAGAAAACGGAGCCCTGTGAGGCTCTTTGAATTTCTAATGATTTCGAAACAGAAAAACAAAAGCCCTTTTCTAAACCATCATGACAACTTTCAAAGTTTCTTCCGCTGTCTAAATAATCTCACACAATGTGCTTTGCCAATCAGGCTGTTTATGAAACAGCAGGTTCTTTGTATTTTCTCGAAAAACATTGACGAGAGCTTTTTCATGTCACAGAACTCACTGTTTTCTCAAAGCCTGAAAATCATGTTGACAGTTTCTCTAACTTCCTACGAAAACAGAACGATGTTCAAAGCACCAGCATCTCCTCCACTTCTTCTTCATTATCAAAGCACCAGCACACTCCGACAAAAGTCAACGTTAAACATGGTTACCCGTACTGTCTGATCAGATGTTGTACTATTGTGACTACTCTGAGTGAAGTGGCAGAGAGAACGCAGAGATAAAAGAAATACGATGTTCCCCACGTATGGAAAAGGGTTTGAAGTTGAGCCACTTCAAACTGAGAAAAACATGTTTATTAAACTAAAGCAAAGCAGTTCATATTATCTGTTCTTTGGCAGACACAATTATCTACAACATCTGCAATTATAAGTCATGCAATCAACACTTTCCAGCTTCTCCGGCAACAGAGCATGCTTGATTAAGATAACATGTTTATGCACAGCTCTGATGGTATGACGCTGTCTGTGATATCAAGGTGTCTGTACTCATTCGTGTGCAGGTGCTGACAGAGACGTGAAATACGGTGTCTTTCAAAGGGGGACATGATTTAAATCGTATATGTTTGTACATGTTTATTTGTACGTGTATACTGTATATGATCACTTGTGTTGTTATGGATGTTTGCTTTGCGGTGTGTATGACTTTATTGATATGATTTCTGTTAAGAGAGAAGAACAAAATGGAAAAGAAAATGTTTTCTTTAAAGCAACTACACTTGCTTAAGTTGTTAAAAGCAGTCAGAGGACTGTATCCTGTCAGTTCATTGCAGTCATACCATGCTATAATTTGATTGGTTCGAGGCCAGATGACCGCTCGCTTCCATTGGCAGAGTCCTGACTAATCATAGTTCAGCTGTGTCCTCATCTGATCGGATTATTCTCTTTATTTTATATCCAAGGGATATGCCAACTTCAGCTGGCTTCCTCTGAGACATGAGGGAAACAAATTAGTCCACGGCCACTGTAGTTCCGCCAAACAACTACCACGTAACACGTACGAAGATAAGAGATCGCAGCAATAGCACAAGAAAATGACCTAAACTGTTGAAGTGTTTTATTTAAATGACAACATCAGTCTAAAAAAAGTGGGGAAGCCATGAGGAGAAAACGCCACTGGTAACTCGCTATTTAGCCGAATAGCTGAAGATACTAAGGTGTTAAGTGCTTTTACATTGTTGTAGTTATAAGGGGGTGAGATTATGCATGAGGAACCCCGTACATCATCATCATGCTCCTACTTGGTTTATTTTACTTTAACTCAAAAGCTTCCCTAGAAGAGAAACACTCAAACAAAAGCAGAGACGCACACTCTTTAAAGTGAAGGTGTAAGCGTGTCTCTGCGTCCTATTCATGAGTTTCAGCTGAAATGAACAGGGATGGCCAGGAACAGAGATGAAAAATTAGTCAGATACAAGAACTGTTGTTTTCTGCAGGTCTGGCACACAGAACTATTCTACAAGCCAACTAATCTGCATTAAACACGTTCACTGTGTTTCCCTGCCTCTTTCTCTCACTGCGTCTCCCTGCCTCTCTCATTCCTCCTCTCCTCCTCCTCCTCTCCTCCTCCTCCTTGTTGACATGCTGCAGTTAAAGGTAGCTCCAGATGAGTGCAGCTTTGAAACCATCCGAGCGGTGGGCACATCCTGTTGGGTTTTATATATATCTGGCTTTCTTGTAAAGCTTCAAATCTCACCAGCGAGCGGGCACCCCCTCTGCCTCAGATTATACCCCTCCACCGTCTGATGACTTGCAGGAATCGTTACTTTTTTTTTTTACCATCTATTTCTCCTCTTGCACCTCAATCACTCTCTGAACTGAAGGTGTCCCGGTGATTATAAACAACCTGGAAAAGACATATTACGATGTTGGGACCTGGGTGAAGAGGAAAAATGGAGAGAACAGAAAAAGGCAGGAGGATGATGACAAAGTGTGTGCATCCTTCCTCCAGAACCTCCCCTTCCCTCGGCTCTTCAATCTCACCATTGTACATGTGCCACCTCTAACACCCACTGCTATCAGTCCCGGCATGAAGGGATTTTCCATGTGGGTAGCAATTTTGCAGGAGCCATCAAGTGGCGCCTTTATTAGAATCCAGCAGGCCTGTAATGTTGTGGATTTTAGCTAAGACGCATGAAGTTTACGATTGTGAGATGTGCCTAATGGTATCTCCCTTCCCAGCATGCACTCTGATTTCCTGTAAGAACCTTAAAGCATCGTCAAAACATTTCTGGAAATGTAAGTACATCACAGAGTACCACTAAGCGATGTACACAAGATTTATGTGAAAGTTTATGGGATGTTGGCTTTTTAAAGTTTCAGGAATATGGCTCGGATGGAAAGTTGAAGGGCAAAAGTGCAGATATAAAGTCGTGCTCACTCAAGCCCCCCTTAGACCTACACGAGGCTCCGTCTGCTCTGCAAAATTAGAATTTTTCTCATCTTAACTAAATAATAATGATAACACAATTACTGTATAGTTTATTCAAAGCTCTCTAGATGTCTCTGTAGTTTCCTCACTCAGAATGCTCAGCAATGGGGGCACCTGCAGCCTATTAGGCCATCCATGTTATTCACATATTAACTTTTTTTTTAAAACAGCATAAATGATATGATACAACCAGATATGGTGTACTTATACTAATTCTAATGTGTGTTCTGTGAGCAGTATGCAGCTTGATGGACCACTCTGAGGCGAGCAGCTTCTCTGAGTGCACATGAAGCTCTTATAAAGAGAATGAATCAATATTCGATGTATAATTGATGTTCCTTTACTGCTCAGTGTAACATATGCTGAGGAGTATTGGTATTGGTGTTGGTAAGGAAATGTTCATGTTTTATGAGCTACTTTCTTTGGTTTAAGATCAATGATTGAAAAACAAGATGATATACCAAGAGTTTCCGTTTGCATATGGAGGATAGTTATTGGGTTTCTTCCAATGTTAAAACCAAATCTATGCTCGCTCAAAATCCTGATATCACTCTTTTCGCTGTCGAGGATGTAGCATTAGCAAAGCAATCCAAAAACAAACTGAAACATTGAGTTCAAAATGTAAAAAAAAGGAAATGGAGTCCAGTCAAAATTATTAAAAACTCAACTTGAAAACAAAACAGTGACTAATTGTAAGTGTATGAGAAGGAAGATAACAGTAATTGTAAAAGTTTAAACATTTAACTCCATTGGGATTTTTGTGGGGGAACTCAATTTGGAGGGAATATGAACTGCTGATTGCTTCTCTGCAAAACTTTTAAATATGCCACTTTTTATTTTAATCATCATATTTATACATTTGAACTTTTTAATCACAAGAAAGTGACAAAACCAAACTCAGACTTTAAAACCTTTGTTTGGACTATTTATGGACAGCAAAATGTCACCTTGTCTTTAACTGTATAGTTTGAAGGATCGATGTGCTTTCACATCATATTACTGTATGTCACTATCTGTAAATCGTTATGTAACATGTTCCTCTGGATCGTTGGTGGGGCAACCTGCTGCTGTGGACCCTCCCCCTCTATCCCATTAAACCTGGTGCAGTTTCAGCAGCAGGCTGTTCATCATGAGTCTGGTTTTGCCCAAGATCTCTGCGTCTTAAAAGGTCGCTTTTTCTGGCCACTGTAACTTTGCTTAATGTTGCTAAGTGCATGATGGATTATTGTTGGGTCTTTGAATATAATAAAACAAAGAGTAAGGTCTTTAGCTGCTTTTTTTAAGTGTCTTGAGATAACATTTGTTATGAATTGGTGCTAATATACAAATAAAGATTGATTGATTGATTTAGATTGATTAAAAACCGGACCACAGATATTCCTGTCACAAATAATACAAATATTGTACGTTTTAGTGTTTTACAAATATCACATATTTGTACATTGAAACCACCTTGTTGAGGTAAACTGAGGGCTGCAGTCTATTCTGTGAAATGTAACTCTCAACTGAAATTCAACCCCTTTCATTTTTCAAGCTGCAGTCTAAATACTCAGGGGTCGTATGCCTTAAACTCAATCTTGGCAGGGCTGATCTCGGATCATGAATTAGGTTGAAAACCTGCAAGAGTTCAATATGTGAAACAGCAACATGAGCTTTAACAGAGTTCAACAGGGTAAAAAAAAGACATTAAAATTGTACAGAGTCAGGGGGGAGTGTTGAAATAGGGTTCTATACTGAGTGCGGTTAGCTCGTGGAAGTCGGCTCAATTTCTCAAAAAGGGAGCAAATTAAAAGATTGAAATGCAAATTATTCCCCCACTTAGCTGCGCTTCCAAGCGTGCTCACCATGCAGATATCAGCCGTATGTGTGTGTGTGTGAGTGCAAAGTGGGGAAAGACTCTTTGTGCTTACGTCTACATATTGCACATATGTCTGTGTGTGTGTGTGTGTGTGTGTGTGTGTGTGTGTGTGTGTGTGTGTGTGTGTGCATGTGTGTGGTTGTGTGTGTGTGTGGAGTCAGGGGAAAAAGATAACACTTTACATTATTTCATTTCACCCTGGTTGTCCATACAGAAGATAAATCAGGGCGTGTTTTACATCTGGACCGAGAGAGCAGAGAGTGTTTTGATTGTCCTTTGCAGGGAATTGAAATTAATTGGAAAAGGCAACTTTGTAAATTGATTTTTTTTTTCTGACAATTTGCATTTGGTCTTCCCTTGTTTCTCCCTTTCAAATGTCAAAAAGATAAATGCTGTTTCTTCAGCGTGCATTACATCTTCTCTTCTCACACCTATCCCATGGAAGCAGTTTTAAGCATTACAGGTTACGACATGGAATAAGTCAATCTTGTCGCTGATCGTCTTGTTTGCTTATTTTGTAGGACATAAAGAGGATTCACTATTAATTTCAGTCTGTTTCATAACCAGCCATAACCTGCAGCTCACAGGGTCTTCAAGGAAGTAAGTATTAAAATATACATCATCTTAACTGAGTTAGCTCAAGTCTTAAACATCACTGAAACTCAAATTTCAGGAGGAGAAATCACTAGAGGATGTGTGTCTTTGTGTTTGGTCGCAGAAAGTTTGACAGAGGCTGTTAACTTTCTCCTATGCTTCATATGAAATTGTACATAAGGCATACTTAAAGGCACAATGAATCACTTTCAGGAAGCAAAATAAGATAGTCATAGCCTCTCAGCAAAGCTTGAACTGTGACAAAACAAACATACAAAGACGGTGTGCTTTGTACATTTACATTCCAGGTGCACTGCTTACTGATTTGTCACCTGTTTTCTGTAGTTTAACTCAATTTTAGGTCATACCGACTACGATATATCATAAGACAAATTATCCTCAACTTCTCCACAATCCTAGTTAAGTGTTTGTGTGTCTGCCCTTCAGAGACACTCTGACCAACTTGCTGCATCATCACTAGTAAACATTTATTAATGCTGGCTGCTTTTTAGCCTCAGAGACTGTCTTCTTATTCCCTGGAATGAATGAAGGTTGAGCAGCCGGGGAAGCTTCAGACTGCACCGGGCCGAGTGTGGAGACCGGTGATAAACCCCCAGCTATATTATGAGTGTGTGTCTGTGTCTGCATCTGTGTGTGTGTTTGGCTTAGTGTGGTAACTTTCCTAATATCCTCCCAGAATAGCTGTTGAGTACTGCTTTGAATGTGTGTGTGTGTGTGTGTGTGTGTGTGTGTGTGTGTGTGTGTGTGTGTGTGTGTGTGTGTGTGTGTGTGTGTGCATGAGTGAGTGAGTGTGTGTGTGTTATACAGAAAATGCTTGACATTGGACTTATTACAGAAACACTCATTTCTCCTCTCCTCTCCTCCTTTCTACGAGCCTCATCAGCACTTTTTGCCTCCTTTTCCACAGTTGAAAGGAACATAAAAATGATGGAGTCAGCAGAAATTTCTTTGAGCTTATTTACAGGCTGTGTTTCCCTGCTCGTGTCCTATATATGGATCAATACAATCTGTGTATAGTATAAGGGTTACAACAGCCAATAGGAAGTCAGGGTCGTGCATGTGTGTGAATGTCTATGGATGTGTATGTGTACACTTTTGTTCTAAAGGCCAAAAGTAAGGGCTTCTCTTGCAGAAAAAGTGCAAATTTCACACAGCAGCTTACAGCCAATCAATAAGGTTATTTAAAAGGTGGCGATGAATGAAGTTATTTATTGGCGAGCATGACACATTTGTTGAAAGACTACTTTTTGGGTGAATGTTAAAGATAGAGAGTCAGTAGCTTTTTCCTAAAACATAAAACATAGACTTATAAAGCAAAGCTGCTTAATCATCACTTATGGGCTTCCATACATGTGTGGTGGTGACTGTGTCTGCAGAGAGCCTGCATGTCCTCTGCCTGTGTCTGCAGGTTTTGCTTTGTTTTAGTTGACTCGGGACGTTTCTGGGTGGGGAGCTGATGTGTTTCCCCCGGCCAATGATAGCACACAGGTGAGTTCAGAAGTGGTTACAATTCAGTGATTGGGCGCAGTTCAAATCGGCGAATATTGCGGACGTGGATGTACAGTAGCGGCAAAGAAGAGAAAATATGATCATAAGCTGTAAGCGGATAAAGATCGTTCCAAAACGAAGGTGAACCTTGTGTTTACTTTTACCCATGGTCTGACTTCTGTTGGATACAGTATGCCCTAGTGTGCTGTAGCTTGCAGTGTAGGTACAAGCAGTAAACACACACACTACCTCCTGCAGTGAGTGTTCGCTTCTGGGGGCGATGAGCCCAGGAGGAGGGGCCAGCTGCAACAAACATTTCTACTGACTCCTCTTAACTTTCTGTCTTTGTGTTTTAAAGTGTATTAAACTACTCACACAAGTGTATTTTAGAGGTCCTGTGAGTAACTTTCCATTTGTGTTGATTTTGGCGCCCCCTGTGGACAATGCAGTATCTCTAACCTCTTTGCTGATCTTGCCCTGTACTTTTGTAAGTAGTGTTTCCTGATTAAAAAAATGGTATCCTGCATTCCTATAACAGTCAAATGTATCACTCAACAGGAATCTTTTTCTTGAAAAGTAAAAAAACCCCCAAAAAACATGCTGTTATTCACGTCATATGACACCTACCCTGCAACAGCTGTTTCCGTCATTCAAAACAATGCTTAATAGAAATAATCAGTGTTATTGCTGATGGTCTAGTGTGCATAGGTAGGTCATATAGAGGCCTCAATATTAATTTCAGTCTTTTTTATAACAAGCTAGAAACTCATTTCAGGAGTTTAATAAACAAAAACAAGAGCAAAACTATTCCATCCTTTGTGGGTGTCTTAAAACTACATATCTGATATAAAAGTCACACATTCTGCACCAAACAAACCGACACAAACAAAGCCTGTCAGATTAAATCCATGGACTCTCTAATCTCTCTTCTTTTGTTCTCACTCAAACACACACAGGGTAACGTGCATGCCTGTCCACCACTCCAACTAAAGTAGCTACAGGGACGTGTTCTCATTATAGGTGGCTGCATGCACGCTGTGTCTTGTTCCATCAAACCAATAAGAGCATGGCTGCCTCTGTGAGTGCAACTTCTGACAGATAGCTCTCTCAGCAATTTTTCCCTTGACTGGGGCAATCCGTGCGTGTGTCTCTTTATGCGTATAAGTATACTGCGTGTGCGTGTGTGTTTCTAAGCTCCTGCACTTGATAGTGATTGTGTTTGAGTCGCTCACATTCAATTTTAACAATGTCATTTTTAATATTTCACAACCCACAACCCCACAAAAACCCTCCTGTCATTCCAATCCAACATCTCCACTTGTTCATCCTTCGTTTTTTCAAGGGCAGTGTGTACACAATGTAACTCCTGAGCTTAGCTTTAAATGTGATTTGTGTTACACGAAATGTACTAAGCAGATTGTGTGTGCCTGCTCATTTTGGGGTGTTTCTAAGGCATCGTAACCTTTTATGGCTTTTAACATGTTTGTAAGACACACACAGTACCTTCCAGGAACTCTGAATGAAAACACAAAGACCAAAACAAAACTTGCTCAGCACACTGCCTTCCCTCCTTCCCTACCCGTCCCTCAGTGTTCTGACCCAGTCCAGCCGTTTGTAGGACTGAATGATCTTCATTCAGATAAGCAGTCTGAAATTGATTTCTCTACATACAGCACCCCTGTGTGGGCGGAGCCTCTCTCTGCTCTTCTCTCCCTCTCTTCCCCCGCTTGGTGGCAGGGCTAACGGCTGGAGACAGAGGTGTTCACACGAGAAAACATGTGTGAAACATGTTTGAGCCTCTGATCCAAACGTTAACAGGCTTTAGGAAGCACTGCCCCGTCAATGTAAACACAGAGCTAAGAGCAACAAAGCCAGAGTTTGACTTCACTTTTTTCTTTAGAAAGTCATTAATCAACAATATAGTGAGTGAGAATATATTTGATATCTCCTATATTAATGTTTAAAATGTTGAATATTATAGCCTTCTACCGTACGTAAACAGTTGTTTAATGTTGTTAAATAGGGCAAGAACTTGAAAACAACTATATTGTTCAGTCAGGTGCAGGTTAGTAACACAAATATGTTTATGAGTGTGTTGGGTGCAAGTGGCAACCTCTGGTGTCAAAGAATAAAGCCAATGCAGAAGGGCAAAAAACACTGCAGTCCTTCAAGTGTCCACTTGAGGCTTGCTGCAAAAGCCCCAGAAGACACATAAACACTCTCGGGTGGGCATGTTGTAGCTGTTTGTCAGGAGACTGAAGCCCCACCTTAGCTCAAGCTCTTTGCCTGTTACTAGGCTGACAGACAGAAAGTTAGTTTGAGGCAGCATTTCTAATATGTTAATCGCTACCGATGGGCTTCAAAATTCACTTCAGAAACCAAGGGGTGATGTCACTCAGACTATGTCCTTGTGGTTGGGTGTTTGTGTGTTGAGCTGTCAAGGGGTTCTATGCAACAGCAAACATATTCTGTACACCAAAACCTTAATTGTAACAAATATTCAAAGAGCAGCAGAGATACCCCAGTGGGTGATACGCACGTAAAGACACAGCCCATCAGAGCAGATTTATCACTGCTTCACTTCTCCACCCTCTTCTGAAAAACAACACTCGGGAGGACTGAGGCAAAGGATGACAGCAAGTCTCTCACTCTGTTTAGTGACACCTCTTTCCCACAAGTTGAGCTCTCACTGTCTCCACGAAGCGTCTCTCTATCTCACTTTCCCTCCCTGTCGTCTTGTCCTCTGCCTGACTTCTCTTCACCCATTTTGTTTCCGTTTCACTGTTGTTATCACACCGAGGAGTTTTGTCAGAGCAAGCATGGAGTATGAGCGCAGAGCTTAAAACTGTATGGATTATGTAAACTAAGTTAGAAGGCATGAACAGCAAATAATGCTCTGATTGGCTAGAAGTTAGCCTGGTTTCTTTTTAAATGTTAGAGTGCATAATTGCTATGTGCCACATTTAATTAGGCAGTGAAGTGGTGCTCATCTTTAGAGAACAGAAAAGTAATGTAAAAGGAAATGTGGCAGGGAAAGAGCTGAGCAAATAGTATTACAAGAGCTCTTTCTGTTGTTGTTTGTGCTCGAGTAAGAAAAAGGGGTCTTACTCTTCTAAACACTGTTTTCTTCCCAGTTCCTGACGTTTTACCGGAGACGAATAACATGCAATTTTCCACATTCTCACCCTCCCTCTCTACTCTGCAGAAGACACATTTCCAATGAAAACAGGTGTTGCCCCGTAGACAGAGATAACTTTATACTGGTATGTGCATGCACACTGAGTCACAAACAATCTGCATATGCAGAAAGCAACAAAGACAATTACACCTGATCAATCCACTATTCTAAATGGGACCTTTTATCTTTTTACAACAACCGCATTAAGCAAAAACTGTTTGTGCTACTTGATGCTGAACACTAAGATCGGAACTGACTAAAACTGTTGCAACCTAACTTTCAGTCAACCTAACGACAGGCTGAGAGCTGGAGCTGAGGCGGGTTTTAAGCCTCTTGACGAACCGTTACATCGCACCCAGCTGTCAATCATGTCAGGTACGCACCTAACGATGGATAACACGTATCGTTTTCAAAATCAGAACAGAGCCGTTTAAAAAAAATCACCCTCCATACAGTGTGTGCCAGTGATGACATTGACTAATCAGACTTATTTCGATTTTTGTACCACGCTGTAAAAAGGTGGTGTGTATGTGACTTCCGGGGCTCCTGGAGCCAGCCTCAAGTGGACACTCAGCGAACTACAGGATTTTGCACTTCTGCATTGGCTTCATTTTTCAAGACCGGAGGTTGCCGCTTGGGAATGACATGCGGGAAAGGAGAGAGGTCCTTGAGATCCGTTGAGATAGAGAGAGAGAGAAAGAGAGAGAGAGAGAGAGAGGTCCTCTTGTACATCTCTTCTGTGAACGCATGTGTAAGATCGACCTTCTTATGCTGCTGTTTTAGAAGCTTGCTGTTGTTGCTCATGTCTTTGGGAACCACGTAGATTTGTATTGTTTCGATACATCATAAAAACAGCATCATCTTCAGGGTAGTTTAGAAAGCAGGTGGTGTTATTTTAACTACTATAAAAATGATATGAAACCTGTAAAACCTGTAAATATGCCAATGTATGTGTGTGTGTAGTGTTGCCACAGGTACACCCTTATCCCAGGGGGATAACACTGATATGTTCTTCATCGTGATTACAGACTTCAGATGGTCTAAAAAGAACATCTAAAGTTACTCTCTGTACAAAGTTAGACTTTTTTATAAAAAAAAAAAACATGATGTGGCTTATCATAAAATTCTGCTTTAAATCAGACTTTGACATTTAAGCAGCTCGTTTTCACACCCGGCAAGAAAAATAGAACTCAGTCTGTCACTCATGCTCAGTGATGATAAGGTTGAGTGATATATAATACTCTGTTATTTCTCCCCAAACAATTCTTACTGTGTATATATATAAAGATGGGACCAACAAACAGAATAGAACAAGGTCAGAAATAAACATCCTGTTAGGCCTCTTTGACAAGTTTTCACTTCAAACGTTCAAAGACTTTTAATCCAGGGAACAAGCCCTGAAAAGTTGAATTGAAAGTGTTCAGCCCCAAATTAAGAGTCAGATTATGAATGATATATGACATATTGTTAGTACGAATTTTCATGAATTCATTCATCTTGATAATGTTGTGTATACTTTTTAAATCTGTCAACCATCTCAGGGTAATTCTTCTTTTAGGATAGTGAAGCTGAAATACACAATTTGTGACAGAGACCTCATAGCAGCAGAGCTATATTTGGATCGGAGTTAAGTGTATGTTGTGAGCTGAAAAGGAAATGCGATTTTCTGAAACTGAAGAAATGTACACGTCTGACATTTACAAGTCAAGCTAATGTCTTCTTTCTAGCCTACTGGAAGTCTATCCAAATGGAAAGGAATTTGTAGGCTGTACCTTCTAACAGAATATAAGCAACACTGTGAAGATGAAAACTTTGTCGGCCATGTGTGATCTGTTGCCGTGTTGTCTGACCTCGTCCGAATAAATTCTAAGATGATCCACAGTCTGTTTCGCGATTTCATCATTGAACATTTATAACAGAAACAACCCCCACCTAACATATATTGTGCAACCTTTCAGAGAAAAAAACAATGTTCAAAAGCCGTCTGTTTAAAAAAATTGTTCTTGTGTAATGGAAAAAGACAGCAGTGATGTAGATAAGAGCCAGATGCAGATTATCACTGTGCAAATTGACAATGATAATAAAGTTAGACTGATATTGAATACATGTTCTAACTTTCTGTTACTATAACAAAGGGGTCAGGCAAACATTGATGTGAACTCAACTGTGCTGGCATCTAAAGATAACTTCATCCAAACCCAAGAAGGGAATACATTTAAAGCTATAATCCTTACATTAACTCCACACAGAGAGTGACGTACATACATTTCAACTCAAACTATGGAGACCTGTCAATCAAAAGAAGGTCGCGTTAAACCTGATTTGCATTTGAATCACATGTTGAGTCTTCAAATTGCCTGTTTGACCCGTCTGTGCCCTCCAACACTGATATAATTGGCTGCTGCGGTATGCTATCATGTGTTCTGGCTTGTTCTTGCCCACCACATTATTGCCTGTGCTCCTATGCAACCTCCTTCACAGCCCTTGCCCTCTCTGTAGCTTGCAGTGTATTTATTTCCAGCCGTAACACTACCTATTATGTTGGTTTGACCACTGTGAAAACTCGAGCTATTCTCTCTTTCTTTCCTTCCAACCTTCAGTATTATTATAAAAACCCTCCCTCAGCAGCCATTATAATGACCGAGCGAGCACTAACAAGGTGTCTAACAAGGTGTGCAGCACTCGGCTCTCCCGCTGTTTTATCTCTTCTGACTGACCCACCTTCTCTCCCTCCTTTTCTCTTTTCAAACCACCTTTACTCTCTGTTTCTCCAGCAGGCTGAGAAGTTTGTGAAGTTTTCTGGGTGGTTTGTAGACCGGGATCACCAACAAATATGAATGATTGCATAAACTTTGCAGATATCTTAAGTTCCTGATAGCTGGTGGGGGAAAATTAGAGTGCATGCTTTTTCTTAGAGTTTTTGGCTGTTTATTAATATGGACAACACATCTCTGTCTCCTTCAGCTGTCAAAGCCAAAATACCCCCAAAGCCAAAATACCCCCATTACGGGCACTGACATTTTGAGCCAATTTGAGCCAGATATGTTCTGAGGTGGAAGGGCCAGGTGCAACAGAGTTTTTTAACCCAGGCACACATTTTACCTACAGATAAAATGTCAATGATCCCTCGGGTACAGGTACAGGTGTGTTGTGTGGAGCAGACATGTTTTTCATGGAGAGTTGAAAGACTTTGTTGTTCGTTTTCGTAACGTTTTCTCTCACTTTTCCTCCTCTACTCTGATTTTCTGGTTAAGAACGCTGCATGGAGTCATCAGAACTCTCGATCATGACGTTACATCCACTCTTTTTTGGCATCAAATAACTAATTAAAACAACAAGGAATACTTGCACATCAACATGATGTCATCCAGGTTTGAAAAAACACATTCGATGTTTATTTTAACTTTATAGTTTGACCCATCTGTTAACATGGAGGGGGTGTGGTTTATGACACTACAGCCAGTCAGGGAGGGGAGCTCTAAATGGTTTGGCTTCACTCCCAGACGGTGATGCTTCGTCCTTCTTAGTATACAGTCTATGGTTGGAACCTGTTGATTTAATCTTTATCTTTTCCACCAGGGCTAGTCAGTGCAACATTTTTATTACTGTGATCTTTTTTAAATAAAGTGAGCTGTTTTACTTTCTACATTTACCCTTGAGATACCTCAGAACAGTTGCTCAATCCAGTTGCACTCTGCTCAAAGCCTGACCTTTACAACACATTCAATGGGGGGTAAAAACTGAATTTATTTTGTGTCTTTATTTGTGACAGTTTACAGCAAAGAGCCAAAAATACATTTGCTAGTAATACAATTAAGCCACCCTGCTTATTACTGTCCCAGACAGACAGTGTTTCTCAGACTCCCCCGGTGAAAGAATCTGTGCAGAATGAGACCTGCCATAGTCAGTGTCAGTGCCTCAGAGCTTCTTTGACAGATGTATTTATATGCAAGTTACACATTTTCACTCAATCTGTCAAAACACAGGCAAAAATAAGCACTATGTGTAGTGGAATTTCCATTGCAAATGTTTGCAGTGCATCCCTCTAGTCTGTCTCTGTCTCTCTTTTTAGCGTCTCCGCCTCAATGTGCCCTGTACTGCAGCACAACAGCTGGAGACATTTTGTTCATGCAACTTAACCAGCATGGTTAAACATTTATTATAGACAGAGAGAGAGAGTGAGAGAGAGCGTTAACAGTATGTGAGAGTCAACACACTGCATTACACCCTGACATGTTTAATGCAGGCATGCTGGGTAGTACCACACACATACATCAGCTGGTGGCTGCAGCTCAAGTCTCCAGCAGTGGGAATTGTTTGACTTGCCTCTTAGTGAGAGACCAGAAACTGTGGAATATCACTTGGTTATGTATTTGAATTTGTCAAAGTCACAGTTATTTAACAAAGAGAAATGTGTTGGCACCCAAAACTTGAAGTTGAAAAAGTTGACATATTCCCGACTATGAATTCATATTTTTCAAGATTGTCAAAATAAAAAAAGTAATCAAAAAAGGAAATGAAAAGAGATGAAGGGGGGTCAGAGGTGGAGAAAGTTTTCAAATTCCTCACTTAAAATGGCACGAATGAGAAGTTTTAGATTAACAATGGATCACTTGGAGACTTGTGAGTGAAGAGTGACTCATGGTTAAGACAGCAAAGGCTACTGAAGACTTGTAAATTATCAAATGGTAAATGGACTTGAGTTAATAGAGCGTATATTTTCTAGGCTTCTGACTGCAAAAGCGCTTCTTGCACCGCAGGTCACATTCACCCTTCATACCACATTCATACACTGATGGCAGAGGCTGCTATGTAATGTGTTCATCAGCATAAACTAATCCCATTCATACCCCCTCACATGACGCTGACCTAGCATTGGGAGCAGTTTTGAGTTCAATGTCTTGCCTGAGGACACTTTGACGTGTGACTGCAGGAGCCAGAGGAGCGAACGCCCCAACTTCCGATCGAGAGACGACCGACCCTACCATGCACTGAGCCACGACTTGTAGGCTTTTATATATTGGTGTAATAGTTTCATATTAGATTTTTAATGCCTGTACATAGAGGGAGAGCAAACCTAACCAGAGTCAAATTACTGATATGCACACATACCTGGCCAATAAAGTTGCTGCAGGATCAAGTTAATAACATGCTAATTATGTAGATGGTCAAAATAAGGAGGCCTCTCTATCTTCTTAAAAGCTGTTTTCACACATGCACTTCTGGAAATCTTTTGAATATTTCAGACAGGCTGCCTCTGAAATCTTCCCTAGTTGCTTGTTCATGACCCTCACAGCATGACGTTTTACTCTGTCCGACTTGCCAAGATGGCGGAAGAGCAACAGAGACCAACGCTATGATGACTGATTTTGTATTTATACATGTAAGGGCCTGTGTCCACTAATTGTGCTTTTTGTGCTTACAGTGCCCACAACCTCAGTTTCAGAGCGCTTCTCACCAGTGCTTATTGTTGCTAGGTTACAAGAGTTGACTTCTACACAACTCTCTTAGATCTGTTTTAAATAGTTCTGTGTGCTTAAAAGTTGCTTTGAAGGAAATATCACCAAAAAACACGAGGAGGAATCATGTCTGGGCATTTGTAACAGCTCTAGACCTGATATCAGGTAAGTGTCCTCTCCACCATTGTTGTTGACAAATCGGATACGAGAAGTCCTGTCGCTTCTTCATTTTGATTGGTCCGTGGGTGAGAAGTGACATTGACGAGCGCGGACAGCGGTATTCTAAAAGTTGATCTTTCTTCAACCGAGAGTGTTGTTAGCGCAGAAACTAAAAACAGCTGACACTAAGGGCATTTAGCGCTCTGGGCTGAGCCCTGGAAACGCTGAACTGGATACGTTTTGTTTTGAAAATGGGTGCTGCCAGGTCCAAAATCAGTGTTACTGGACACAGGCTGATTGGACGTATTCACCGTAACGACAAAAGAGTGGAGAAGAACTCACTTGCGAACAAAAAACAAACTGAAGCAGTTTCATAATATGCATGAAGGTGCGCCTGCAGCAGCTGCAGGATATAAAACGTCATCACCCCCTCCTGCTCGCTCGCTGTGATTTTTCCTGAGCATTTCCTGCTGTGTTCACCCATTGGCTCCCGCCCTGACTTCTTGTGGGAGCTGGCAGGAAAAAATCCAAATAAAGTCAGGGTGAAAAATGTGGCTTTTGCTTTTACACATGCAGCTCAATTTCAGGATTTTTTTTTGCATGTGCTTCAGATTAGATTAAGGTAATTCAGTGAAGAATACTGCTGCTCATTTGTCATGCTGCAAATGTAAATAGTATAATGAACGTAAATACTCAAGAAAAGTACCATTACTCTTATTAAAATGCAGGATGAGTAAATGTAATTCGTTTTCAGCCTCCACAGTAGGTGGAATGGTGTGATGGTGGATGCTGGACACATGCATGGAGGGCAGAAGCATGAAAGCAGGTTTGAACAGGATATGGCTGAACTACTAACAGTTGGACCTCAGCCCATGTAAGCGATAAGAAAGTAGTGGACAGCGGGAGAGCGACTGAGAACTCTGGAAAGGGAGAGAAAAAGAGGGATGGAAAGGAAGCAACTGTGATAAAAACAAGAGAGCAGAGAGTGGAAGAGAGAGAGCAGCACAGAGATGTGCATTTAATGGAACTGCTGAGAGACGGTCTCTTTTCACAGTGGCACATCTCTGTGGCCTGAGAGAGGACTGCGAGAGGGACGGACAGAAGCAAAGAGGGAGGATAGATGGAGCGATAGAGGGGCACAGTCAGGAGGGAAGGGCGTCCTAAAGTTGGGTCCACTTCACAGCAGCACAACAGAGTCGTTAGAGAGGGATAATGGATTAGAGGGAGTCATAAAGAGAGGAAGAGAGGGAGAGAAAGAGAAGAAGAGGGCAGGAAAATGATGATAACGGTGGATTCCCAGCAGTGTGGCGCAGCGGAAGCAGAGATAATGATGGAGGGAGAGACTCATAGAGGGAAGCGAGAAGGGGAGGGAATGGGAGATTGCTGAATGTGAACGCAAATCACATCGAAAAAACTAAGCAGTAAGTAGCAAGAACTGCAGAATGGAGAGAGCTGAGGGATGAAGGGATGAAACACAGAAAGGAGGAGAAGAAACAATGGCTGTTTTCTATATGGCACTGCAACAAGGCTGAGAAAAGAACACACACTGTTCGTCTCTCTCTCTTTCACACACGCAGTTTGACTTGCTCATAGGCTGATAGACGCACAGCAGGGGAGCGTGGAAGAAAAGGAGGGGCAGCGAGTTAGAAATATAAAAAAAGAGAGAGGAATGTTTAGAGCAGCAGATGGAGAGATGAAAGTGTTGATTATGGCCTATGGCCCTCATTCTGTGTGTGTGTGTGTGTTTGTGTCTCCGTGCAATGTTTTCATACAGTGAAAACAAATAATTCACAGTATGCCTATGTGTGGGAATGTGTATTTGCATTTCCCACAAAGTTCACTCTAATTGAGAGACAGTTAGCGCTCACGCTGACAGTGGGGCTGCATGCTAAGATAACACACACATTTGTGCACACATCCACAAAATCACAGTCCCTCCACAGTGTCTTTCTCCTCCCCTACTGGTGAGGACATTAATTAGAGGGAGAGCACCAGAAAGTGAGAGGGAGAGGGAGTGAGAGAGAGAGAGAGAGAGAGAGAGAGAGAGAGAGAGAGAGAGAGAGAGAGGGAGAGAGAGAGAGATGGGGGAAGATTTGTGAAAGACAAATATTCAAAGTGATCCCAGAGTTTTGTTTTTTGGACTGTTGGATCAAACATTTCCAGTAAAACGTAGGCGCAGGGGGAAGAGAAAGAGTAGAGAGAGGACACTTTGACATTAAAGGAGACTAAGAAGCATCGAGTCAGGAAAAGGGATGAGGAAGACGACATGCAATATTAACCATGATCAAGATTGTGGCCTTCCAACGGTTGGATAAACATGACTGATGGCAAATGAAAAATGCATGCTCCAAACTTAGGTAACTCCATTGTTCCCTAAATCGCCAGAATGTGGCACACAATGGAACTGAAAATGTTTAAACTGTGTTCGAATGTGAAAGTAAAAAAAAATGTCCGTAAAAATAACCAATAACTGGGATTAATGGTGAATCTTTATATCGATTATTATAATCATGATAGCCATTTAGGCATTAATCGTGCAGCCCTTCTTCTGTTGTTTTTCTCTCTCTCTCTCTCTCTCTCTTTAACAAGCCTGACAGAAGACACAGCATCTCTCGCCCTCCTACACGGCTTACACGTCAGCAGAGATGCTTCCTTTGACTGCCAGCTTCTGTCGCCTGTTTGCACATTTCAATTACAGCAGAGTTCACAGTCCATTTGATAACTGAGGCCACTTCTGCTTTCTCCTCGCTCAGAGGGTGCACCATAGATGAACAAAAAAAATAAAACACCCACTATGACTGGAGTATCCCGGCTGTTGCAGTTTTTTTCAACGTGATCTGCTACAGATGCTTTCTGGCAGCCCGAGACACACCTGAGGGCATGTAAAACCCAGAGTTTTGGCTGTAAGGCTGGCCCAAAAAAACCCTCTCTTTTCAGCAAGATGTTTTTCTTTGAACTGCTAAATAATCATTCTACCGCTTTTGCTGCTTCTTTGGTTCTTATCTTACTTTATTCCTTCTTCAAACCTTTTTTTTTCATGTAGCACTTTGAGGTTTGAGCCTTTAATGAAATGGATCACAAATTAATTGCATCATAACTGCTTTCACTTGGAGTATTCAATCAGAAATTCTCGGCATGTATCAAACACAATAACAAATGGTCACTTTAATTTGCCTTTGGTTTTATTCTGTCTCAGATATCCGTAGAAAATTGCATTTAATCCATTTTACAGGCTGTAATTTGAGGCGCATTATCATCTTTGAGGATGAATAACATTTTCATTCCACGTCTTGAACGACTCCATCTCACAAAGCCTGTCCTGCTTTCAAGCCCATTATTCTCTTTCTGCTGGTTTACAATTATCCACAACACTGAAAAGAGGCACATCTTAAACAGCATTTCAGCTCAGCCTGTTCAAACTTCCGTCTGAGGTTTCTACAACTTTCTCTTCTGACCGCACTCCCCACAGCTCATCCAAACTGCTGCAAGCGGTCTTGTTTTCTATCATCCTGGATTCTTGCATGTCAACCGCGTCGTGCTCGACTGCCTGTGGTGGCTCATTCCAAATCCGGAACCTGGTGCACACGACTGCAAATGAGCCCCCATCCCTCCGGGTAACGCTCTGTCCAAACTCCACACAGCAGCAGCCAGTCAATGCCCTGCACTCTGCTAATGTTGTCTGCTCGGCTCTCCTAATAATGTGACCTGGTAATCACTCATCCCAGCCTTGACTCCCCTCCCTCCTGGCTCTGAAAAATATTAGAATGACCTTCCCAGCACAGCCAGCGAGCAAAGAGTAACCCAACTGAAGCTGAAAATTAATCTCCTTAGGAAACATACCGCATCCTCGCTAAATCATATCCCCTTTCCCTCATTACACGACTCCTCTGCACACACGACTTTCATACTTCATTCACTTTTCAGCTCTTAGAAAACTTTAGTGCGGTGACCTGCACATTCCTGCTGTTGTCTCAGCTCTGCCCTGAAATAAAAAGCCACGTTTATTCTGTGCAGCGCGGGAGATGTGACTGCTTTCAAAAGGAGAAAAGATGAAGTCTGACCAAAACCAGAATGAATCACTTCACAGCATTCAGAATCAGAGCCGATGTGTGCTATAGGTTTCACATTAAATCTCTTCTTTTTTCTTTTTTTTTTCTTTTGGGGGGGGGGGGGGACTTTTTGCCATTATTAGATAGGACAGAGGAAGAGAGACAGGGATTGTTGGGAGGAGAGAGTGGGGGATGACATGCAAAGGGCCGAGGTTTGATTCGAACCCACAGTCGCTGCAACGAGGGACTATAGCCTCTGTACAAGTGGCGCGCAACATAAACCGCTAGGCTATCAGTGCTCTCCTCTCACTACGTCTCTGCTGCATGTTTTGATCCATCCCATTTTTCAAGCCCAACACAGTTTCAGCAGATGGCTGTTCATCATGAGTCTGGTTCTGCTCGAGGTTTCTGCCTCTTTAAGATCGTTTTTCCTTGCCACCTTCTTTAAAACATTGTTAAAGAATAGAATCATTTATTCATAATTAGACTTCTTATTTCTTATTTCAATATAAAATTGATAAAAAAACAAACATAGAAAATTGTATGATGAACCCAGCATCGTGACCGTATTGATTCTGAGTTAAGCCTATTGTTAATTGTCTTTTGTTGTTATTCTTTGTTGAGCGTCTTTGAGTATTTAGAAAAGAGCTATAACAGTCGAATGCATTATTATTCATTGTTTGCTGTAGATGTAGAATTGTTTTTTCGTCAGCTCATTTTTTTCTACCAGACAACTTGACCTTCAGTATTTTTTATTAAACTCTGAAGTTTTTTGTCATGTTGGCTGATGAGATGTCTGACCTTGTTCTGATGGAGGGTGCTGTAGATCTTCTTTTAGACCCTTTTCCTGATGCTTGCAAAGTTGGCATGGTTTCAATTTATGTGCAATCTTTTTTTCAGACTCTTTTTCCAACATTGAAGGAAAATAAATCAGTGTTTGGCAGTCTTCATGTTGGTTCATGCACAGCTTTGTAAGCTGGGGATAATATGTATGCATGTGAGTATTGTGATTTTTTATTTTCCTTCACCTCTTAATGCTTTTTCTGTGAACAAATGTAGAGTTTTTGAGTCTTGCATTCTGTTTTATTCAATCCAACTTGTTCTGGGAGGTTTTATATTCCTGATAAATAATCAAACCAATTCCCAAGATTTCTATTTGGCCTTCAACAAAACACTTAAACTGCAGACCTGACAGATTTGATCCATCGCAGTCCTACCCATTCTGTGCTTTTAGCTCGTCTCTTCTCCCCTCTTTCACTCCCTCTTTTTGTCTCTCTTACTCTCATTGAGACCAATTAGATAATTTTGAGAAAGGGCAGAGCTTTCTTCCCACTATCCCTTTTACTTCTCTCTTGTGCTCTTTCCTCTACCTGCACTTGTGCGGGCAAACACATAAAAAAAAAAAAAAAAACAAGACTGAGAGACCTTTTGGTGAAGTGGTAAACACTAAATTTTCTGGTACCCTGATGGGCAAGACGAGGTACAAAAAGAGGGGGTATTGTGGTGTAAAAAAATAAAAAAATAAAGTAAAAAGGGAAGAAGAAGGGGTGACTAGAGGAGGGCAGAAAAGATGGTGAAGGGAAGGGACAAAAGGTCACACAGCAAGACTTGAAAATGAGAAAAAAAGGAAGTATTAGAAAGGAAACGTGGATAGGAAGGAAAAAGGGAGAGACAGGTGGAGGACAGGAAAAGATACGGGGTTGAGAGAAATCACTGTAATCCCTCTGCACCTCCCTCTCTCTCCTCTCAAACCTCGCTTCGCCTCACAGTCAAAGTGACTCAGCCGAAAGCAAAATTTCAGCATCATGTTTGACTTTTTGCTCTCATCACTCGTCTGCAGCTTTTCCCTGCTGTGGGTCGGTGTGTGTCTTTGCATTTGAATCAGTTTTCCTTCAGGGAGATGTTACAGAGTGGGGATACGCACCTATCGCATATTCACAGACTCATTTCATCAGCCCTGAGTGGCAAAGGGCCCTGCAACTTTAATATGAGCAATGTGACATCACACTTCATTTACACACATGTTCTTGTTTTAAAGGCCAAGCAACTCTACCTGTAAGGCTGACCAACTTAAAGGAGCAATACGTAAGATATCTACTTCCTGTCAGTCAGATCAGCCGCACGCC
>CM036534.1:30252019-30474519 GCA_020745685.1 Tautogolabrus adspersus
TAATGACCGCTTTAATTATTTTCATGTTAAGACTCTAAGTTGAAAATAAAGAAACGGCTCAGTGATTATGTCTTTCGAGTAAAATAGGCTGAGCTCAGCTTAAACGCAGAAACAATGATGGCTAATTAAAATGTTTTTTGTCCCCAGTGCTTGGCTAGCAGCCCCAGACAGCTGCTTGTAGCATAACAAGGATTTAATATGCTGTATTGAGCGTGCACGTGTGTTTGAAATCTATACTAGTGTGAGAGATTGCACACATAGTATGAACTTGTACCATAATGAGATTTGCTTTGTTGCTGCAAACTACTGACACAACTGATGAACACTAAGCCTTACAGCCATTACACACACACCTACACACACACACACACACACACACACACACACACACACACACACACACACACACACACACACACACACACACACACACACACACACACACACACACACACGCTAACCAATAACAGGCCACATCCATATCCCCATGAACACAAGCACACACACATAACAAACACAATTTTAATCCACTGTCTGCAAAAAAATCTGCTAATTTCACAGATGAACGAGGAAACAAAATGCTTAAATGTGCAGAAATTGTCACTATCACTGCATAAGAAGAATATGAGGAGAAACCCTGCAGGATGCCTGTTGGCTGAGACAACACACCGATATGCATGAAAATGATTGTGCGTGTGAGTAGAAGATGAATTGCCATGCTGAGTGTGTTGGTCAGTCAACATGGAAACTTGCAGAGAGCACTCTGGGTAATAATTATTCGGTATAATTGGGTTTTTGGAGAGATAAACCTTCGTGCTGACTGATGGAGAAAATAAAATTATTTGTATGTTTACTTTATTACCAGCCTATGCTTGTCTGTGTACTCATTAATATGCATCGCGCTCAGAGCAGTTCTCTCATTTCTCTAATTTTATAAGCTGTTGCTTTAAGGTGAATACAAAGTCTAAAGACACAAGTATACAAGGTCAAGGGAAGGTGATCCTTGTATTTGAGAGAAATGCTCGAGTCTGACACACGGCCAAAACAAATAATGAAATACAGGCATTGAAAACCTTTGAAAAAACACTGCTGCTAATAAAAACATCCTTGACCTATGGAAGAAGAAAATGTGCTGCAGCTTTAAGGAAACCCAGGAGGACATTAAAGGGTTGTGTGCACACAAATGACGAGTTTGCACAAATAGATACACTGTGAAAAAATGGTAATTAAAGAGCAGCTTGGTCTTCTTTTACACACATGTATGAAGAAATGTCTGTATAAGAGAGTCTGGTTTGATGCTGCAGGTGTTTCTCCCTGTTGTTAATCATGTTTCATTATTTTGCTTTATATTAGAAACCTGATCTGTGTTTAGAAGAGATATTTTACATTAAATCACAATGGCAGTTTATGCAAAAAAAAGTTTTAATTAATAGTCATTTGAAAACTATGTCAAAGGTTATTACGTCATAATAAATCCAAATGTATGAATAAGGGTGCACTCACACTAGGCAATCCGTTCAGTGTCTAAGCACGCTGCACCCCTAAAGTCCAGTTCCTTTGGCTAGTGTGAGTGCTTCGATCTGGGCTCAAGCACGGTACACTTCCTTGACCCTGGCACGCTTGCAAGAGGTGTGCTTCGGCATCGTACAGTTCATGCACGAGAACAAGCACGGGTACACAACATGGACAGCCTTCATTAGTAAGTAATCTGTCTGGCTGTATCTGACTAAAATGACTCAAAATAAGACACAAAGTCAGTAGAGTAGCTCTCCTGTTCCGTGCTGTTCTCCCATGTGGGGCAGTGACTCGACCATCCCTTTTATTTCATTTTTTTCAAGTCTGTCTGTCTTGTGAACTAAGCACGCTTTATAATTAAGCCTACTAAAGCCATTCATGTGTTGCATTACGAAGTTATGTACAAGATGTAACCGTGTTCATCTAACTGCTGTCGCGACATATTTACAACTGAAACGGGATGGAACCAATCACAAGATAGAAGTCGGCACATAACGTTGGGAATAATTTGATTAGATTGTTTGCTTCGACAAAGCTTTTTAATTGGTCAATGTGCAGACACCCCTGAGTGCAGGATGAGTCATCAGACAATTAATGCTTTTGCAAATGGACAGCGGTCCATTAGACTCAGGACTAAAACTGGGAAAATGAATTTTCAGTTCATGGGGACTTTAAAGTTTTAAACTGATGCAATGTGATTTAATGAATTTATCCGTTAGTAATGAAAGCAACACATTATAAAAAAAAGTTGACACAATGTATTTGCAACTTTCAGGATGCTACACACTTTGTTTTAGCTTGTTGTAACTCTCCAAAGAGAAGTTTAATAGCAGGTAGTTCTAATAGTCATCATAGATTAATTAAAAGCTGATTAAATCTTAATCTCAATCACTTTAATATTTAACTGCAGTTGCTTCTTTTATTTATGGTTTCAAATGGATAAAATGCCCCTTCGCTATTATTACTACATTGGCCTTGCTGCAACCCTCTTAGCTATCTATAAATAATTTTGGGGACGATAGAATTGCATGACTAAAGGAGGGTGAGCCCAAGGCTTATTGCTCGCAGGCCGCCACATGACAACACTCAATGAATGTTTTAAGGAACCAAGGCCCCAGAGGAACAGAGATTGACTCAGCAACCAACGAGCTTGTGTGCCTCGTGTTTGTTTTAGTATCCAGATAAAATAAGCTCTTTGTTTTTAAAGAACAGGATAAACAAATGTGCACAAAATCCTGCATGTGCTGGGAGTTCTTCAAGTTTTCATGATGGTGTGTGTCCAACAAAGTTTGATTGATTGTGTAAAACGAATTCAACATCTGAGTTTTTGTCATAAATTAGACAACTATGTCTTTCCACAATTAACTTTCAAACACAAACGGATTATGATATCAAACTATTTCGAAAATGTGTAGGGCCTGACCGAATATCTTTCTTAGATCTAAGTTCAATCTGTAGAAATAGAAAGACATAGATAAACATATTTATTGCATGCTAAAATGCAGTTATCAAACACTTGTGGAAAAGATATACAATAAAGACAAGATGTTCACTCAACTGTACAGTTACTGTGCATGCACATGCATCACCGCTTGACATATTGGAGTGATGGTGACTGGTGAAAGAGAACTGCTAGTGCGATACAATGATGCTCAAATTAAATGCTATTTGAATGGTGAATAACTCTACTAAAAGTATCGGCACATATCTGCGATACAACTAGGCGATACCGATAGTCACTGGATAATATCGGCTGGCCGGTTAATCGTTGGGCTCTAGAAATTTGACGAAATAATTCCAAATAAATACTTATTTTGCCAATCACTGTTCGAAAAGTTGTCTGTGTCTGCATGACAAACTGTCTGCAGCATGCTGGAAGTAATAAACAGCCTTGCAACTGATGACTTGCAGCACAGAAGAGTTTGAACCTTTGTAATGTTGCAGTGAATTTACAGTAGTAACATTTGTGGAAAAAGGACTACAAATATGGTGACTACATCAGACTAGGGTATAAGAGGGTGAAGTGGGAATCCCAAAGATACCAAGATGAATTGTTTGCATTCAAGGAGGGCCGATAAAGATGCCTATGTTAAAGGCCCAGAATAATCACTAACTCCCCTGGCTGATGTTACCTTAAGCACCCTGCATGCTACAGCGTCTATTTTATGGTTAAAGATTTTTTTTTCTATCATCCACCTGCTTCAATTTATTACCCCTCAAACTCAAGTCCTCTTTATCTTTCTGATATCCACGTTCATAGCTTCTCGCTCTCTCAAGAGACGTCGCTGCCACTTTTGACTTGTCTCGGAGAAAGTTCAAGTGTCTGCCGGTAGTTATGCATCAAACACTTGAAGATACTTGAAGCTAGTCAAATGATTAGACGGCTGCTGTGTTTTCACTAATATGCCAAAAAATCCAACTCTGAATCTTTGGAATGAGCCCCACTCCAGTCCACTTCAGACTACATACTGCGGTTCATGGCGAGTGACTGTCTGAGTTTTTAACTCAGATTTAAAGAAGAGAAACTCACTCCAGTAGTATAGCCTGATTTAAATATTTGCTATTCAAGAGACTTGATTTCTACTGGGACTGTTATGAGGAATGTTATGAAGTGACTCATAACTGTGCAGACATAACTTGAAGGAGTCTGAAGTCCTACTTAGTATAAAATGATGCCTTAAGCGATGGGGCTGTATTTCTGAAGTGAATATGCATAAATAGGCAACACGAGGTATCTTATTACTCTGTAGATCCACATTTGTCTCTTTTATATTCTCCTGTAAGTTTTTTGAATTTATGTAAATCATTTTCTGCTCACCTTAAAGACCAATTCTCCCATCAGTCCATTCCACTGGCCATCAGGCTGCAAGCTGCCGTATTTATGGTCTGGAGCGACGTAGATCTCATACTTAAAACCCAGGTAGTTGGACAGCGCATCCAGGACGTCGATGGAGTAGCCCTGATACTTCTTCGGTTTGCCCAGAACGTTCTCTGACACCATTACAAATGGCTCCTCCTGGAAGGCAGAGATCAATCAGTGTGTCAGTAAGTCAGTCACGCAGTCAATCAATACACCAGTCATTCAAGCATTAAATCACCCAATTACTCAAGTGGCCATTATACAACCATAAACGGCCAACCCCAAAGGCCGGGAGGAAAGTCTGTAAGAGCACACATTACTCATACAGTGAAAAGAGGTAATGTTCCAGTCTCAGAAAGTTTAAAACCACCCAACAATAGATTCCAAAAATCAAGTTATGATCAATACAAATCTCTTCACTAATGAAATGTTTCAAAACCTGCATGTCTTACATCAGACCCAATTATTGTTCTCATTCTAATAACATGTCTCTACCATTGAAAGCTAGCGTACATTCAACATTAATCAGCCTTCTAAAATGTAAGAATGTCACCACTTTAGCTAAAATGCCATCCTGGTCCCTTTTACAGCAGCAGGTACTAAAGGCATGTGAAGTAGTTAAAGTGTGTCTAGTGGCAAAAAGCTCTCAAATGTCCTTATTGATTAGTAACTATTATATAAACAAGAATTGGAAAGTGCAGAATGGTGAATACTATTGGTGGCACACTTTTCTTTTCACAAATATATGTTTTATATTACAGGAAAAAACAGCACTCTTATGAGAAATACATTTGCTTTCTGTTAAATTTTAAAGGCTGACAAATGTACTTCAACAGATGTAACTACATATAGAATTGAATATATGTCAATGTGTTAGTTTTCTTAGTTATGTTGTTTTTGTTTTTCACTTTACTGAGCTGTCTATTTGGACTCCAGGGGGAAATAAGGTCTGGTTTTGGCTAGGCTCCCAAAAGTTCCTCATTCAGCCTTCTTTCTATTCACAGAGGGAACCCCGAGACTGTAACAAGCATGGATAAAGTCTCAGTGATGTCATCCACTGGTTTCTGAAGAGGCCATAATGGAGCCCAACGATGGCGGTCCCCAAATTGGAAATGCTGACTCTAACTTTCGGTCAATGTAGAAACAGGCAGAGTGGTGGAGTATGTCGAGCCTGAAGCTCCTGTCAATCAGCTACAACCCACCTGTCAGTGAACTCAACCACGCCCGCAATTATGCCTATTATTGTGCATTATAAGTAACTCTTAACCCTGATACATTCAAAAAAGTTGTTTAAAAAAAAAAAAAGAGGCTATTGATACCTTTTTTTTTGTACAGATGTAGACATTTAATTCTGCTGCATTTGAACATGGTCTCTGATGGAGATTGTTTGTCTTTTAAAGCCGGCCTCAAGTGGACACTTGAGGGACTGCAGTTTTTTTGCACTCCTGCACTACCGGCTTCATTTTACCCCAAACGTCCTTATTCAGCGTTCTTTCCATTTACAGATGGAACCATATTTAATTAATTATTTAAAGTAACCTATTTAAAAATGTCAAGTGAATTAAGATCATAAAAATCAATAATTGCACCATGCAATTCAGCATATTGGTTTTTTATTGGTTCATTTTGAAGAGCGCCAGGGGGCGGCTGAACCGCTTGTTTATCGATATCAGCATCTAAAGGGCATCTTCCTGTTGAGGTTAAATGACATCCAGCCATGCTGACATTTCAGGCAATTAAGTGAACACAGCACAAGGAGAAGCCAAGCATTTTTTTACAAGGTGAGCAGGAAGGAAACCAGCCTTAGCAGGAAAAAGCAAAATTGATGTCTACTTTTATTTACCGTGCCTGAATGAAATATTTCATGAAGAATTTTTTTTTAAGCTCTTGTCTATTCCAGCGCCGCAATCCCTCAGCCTCTCTTTTCCCTCTCTTAATAAATCCCCATTGATGAGTGAAATGTTTTAGGCCAGTATGTCTTACAGATATATGAGGGCCAGGGTGCTATTGACTGGATACAGGCTGCACATTAAGCACGCACACACACACACATAGACATTTACACACACACCCACACGCAGGCTATGCTTGGCATTAACTTGGCGGTTTCCAATCCTTGCTAGCTGCTGCTGTTCAATAAGCTATTAGGCAGTGAGTGGACATGCATGCCAAGTCCCTCTCTCACCACAGGCATCCATCAATCAGGACAGGAACACCCGCTAACACACACAGCCGTACATACAGAATCACCTCCCAAAGTACCGCTGATTGCTCCCCTATATGCGGGCACTTTAAACCTTGATAAACTAACATGGCTGAGAAACATGGCTGACCCTTTTGTACAGTGACACGATCACACAGCTCTTAATACTTCCAAATACACTTCCAACTCTAGAAGCTCATTTTGAAGGTTAATCATGCACTAGTAGCTAAAATGACATTAAAAGGATTAAATTATTACCAGCAAACACAGCAGGGAGTTTACATCAATGATTTAATAGTTTTACAGGCATACACATCAGAGTGCAAGCATTAAACCCACAATATTTGAAGGATCAGAGTTGTTTCAGTAAATCCAGGCACCTCTTCATAAACAATTATTTATCCGAAGGGCAGCACAACAGGCATCTTCACGAATCTTACAAGAAAACAGACAAACTAGGGAGGTATTTTTATACCTAAAGAAATAAAAGATGAGGAGGAAGAGCTGGGAAAACCCAAAGACTGCTTTGAATGTCTTGTAAAGAAGAATTTTTTTTTTTTTTTTGGGGGGGGGGTTTATAAAGTAGACAAAAGCAATAAATATCTATTCAGTTTGGATTCCCTTGGCAATGTAGCCAATTGAGCAGTTTCTGAATAAAGGAAAGAATCTTGTTTTTAAAAAATCGTCTTTTCTTTGTTCTATGTTCTCTCATTTCTGTTTTCTTGTTTGTATTTTAGCTCATGGTGCATGGATTTCTTCCCAGTTGATTCATAGTAAACAGGCTCAGACTTATACAGTAAAAACACACTCACTCACACACACACACACACACACACACACACACACACACGCACACACACACACATACATGTTCACATGCATTTAGATGCAGGCATGGAAGTCCACCCACACAGGCTTGTAAGCTAACAATTTAACACACAACCAAAAGTAGCAGCAAATCAATGCAGAGCATGGAAGGTGCACATGCTTCTCTTTGAAGCTGCATGTGAGTGTGTGGAGGTGGGAGTCTAAGAAAGTTCCAGTACAGTATCTTATTACGTAGAAATAGACGAGGAAAACAAACAAACGGCACGTCATGTACAGTGTCAGATGTATTTCGCATGTAGCAACATGATAGAACTTCTCACTGGCATATAGCATTGCTTTACTGATGCAAAATAATTCCCATTGAGCTAAGCCGCAGGCGCACAGAGCAGCTGTGTAGAATTGTCTTTATGAGGCAAATGCTGGCGCTCTCACAGGTTACCTCTGCTCTAAGAGGTGTGACAGTCAACGGTCACATACACATATAACTTATAAACAACGCTGCTTAAAACAACACATATAGCATTGTTGAATCTGCTAATTTCTGTAGGTTGCAGTAAACGGAATCATGTTTCCTTTTTGAGATAGCGTAGCGTGCAATTACAGCAAACAGTCACCATAGGATTGTTCCTCAACAACCGGCATCAATAGGCTCTGTTGAACAATATATTTTAAGACTAAAATATATTGTTCATCACAGTGGCTGCTCTTTCCCTTGCCTTCCTTTCCTTTTCCGTGGTCACGAGGAAGTCAACTCCTGCACAAGGAACTCGTACCTGATTGGCTAGCTAAGCAAACATCTGAAGTCCACACGTAAAAGTGTTTTAAAATTAAATGCAACAAATCCCTATCAAAATAAAACAAGTTTAACTTTTAAAAAATAAAGGATTTTTTATTTTTCTGTTAATTCAAAAAATTCGCAGTATGAGACAAAATGCCTTGTACTCATAACGCAGTGTTTAAGCTGTGAAGATGATTTTTTGGTTCTTTCACTCCTTGAAAAAAAAAAAAAACGGGGTCGGTCCACATGAAAACAAGACAAGAGCGAGGAAAGTTTCAACTGTCAATAAAGGAGAGCTGCAGAACTATCCCGATCACTTCCAGGTCAGGATGTCAGCGGTCCAGTTTGATACGTTGCTCTCTACCACACATTAAAAAGAACACCGCCAATTTCCACGAAGCAACTGATCCTGAACAGCAGCTGGCAGTATGTTTGAGGTAGGGACACTTCAGACAGCCATGCATGCACACACACACACACACACACACACACACACACACACACACACACACACACACACACACACACACACACACACACAAAGATGGATGCGAAAAAACACAGAAAATCGAACTTGTTCCGAAAGACATAATGACGGACAAAAGTTTCGGAGTCAGTGTTGAGAGTGGAGTCAGTTTTTATTGTGCGTCAATTTCAGATGAAAAAAACTGACTCAGTGTGCAATGGCCTTTACTGTCCATCTATCAGACATTTTATTCTCAAACAAGTGACTTTCTTTTTTCGGAATCAAAACGTTTCTTTGTTACAAACTTTCATTGTTCTGTTGACTTTTCATAGGGATGGATTATTTAACCCGGGCCGCATTAAAGTGAATGTTATCATGATGAAGTCTCTCACCTGCCAGTTCATACTTTATAGACTTATTACTCACAGTCCTTCAGAATCAACATTTCCCATTAAGCAGCTCCATTCAGCCATTGAAAAAGGAAGCTATTTTTGTCAAAATCGTGGTTTAATACCTAGAAAATTAATTGAATTACGATCTTTTCAAGCTACCAGCTGTTGTCATATCTGGAGGTGCACACAGCTGCAGTTGCCTCTGTCAAACTTCTGTCAAACTTCTTCTACACAATGTTGTCAAAACAACAGATATTGAAAGTGATCAATCATAACCATTTCACATCTAGCTGCATGAACGTATAGTGTCTGGACTAACAGCTGTTTTTTCCTTCGTTTTTAAACTTGGAAAACATACTGGCTATGTGGGATTTATTGTCCTGTGTAACTGGGACTACCCAACAAAGTTATTTCAAAGGCCAAGCAGTTGCAAAAAAAAACTCTATCAATAAAATCTGGTTTAAAGAGTTATTCAGGTCTTCACGTTGGTAGGCATCGAGTCTTGTAATCTTCTAAACACTTACAATAGCTCACTGGTTGGTCTGTGTTTGAGCTGCCAGGCTCAATCGATACTAAGTCGATGGTTTCTAGACTAAAATCTTGTAACAAAAAATTACCTTGTGAGATGTAGTCTGGCTGTGTGACGCTAATCTGTCTCTCTCCTGTCTCTTTCCTCTCCCTGGTGTTACTTTGCACTCCCCTCCTTTTCCCCTGCCACTCGCCAGCTGTGATAGACACCATTTGGCATCTTTCCACACGGCAATGTCTCCAGTTTTCCCTAAACATATGTCTACAATGCATCTTCTTTCAACATCCATCCATCCATGAAGCCTACTATTTTCCATTTATCATCCTCGCAATCCTTCTCTCCCTGATGTTACTCTCCCTTCATCCCTCCTCTTCCTCTCTTTCCTCAACGCTAATTCCTTTCACACAAGTTCATCGGCCGTCTCCACTTGACTGGAAGCACCACATGCGGTCTCAACACTGCTGGGGTGTTTTCCGAGACATGATTGGGGCAGAGAACGGCAATTTTCCACAAAGACTATGTAATGACCTTTGAAGAGGCCTCTGAGGGAATGCTTGGAAGGACAGAATCATGCAGTGATTTGCAGTAGCAAGCATTTGTCTGTGAAATTGTTGTAAAAAGTATTTTTGAAAAGCGGTGCCAGTCTCTGCAAAAGATTAGATTTTTAAATTGTTTTAAAAATGTATTTTCTCTCAATCTCTGTTTGATAAAGCTGGACTATGTGTCATGAAACCAATTTTTCACCCTTCTTTCAAAAACTGAAGAAGTCACTGAAGGAGCACACTATAGGTAACATCTCTGCTGTGAACAGAGTGTTGTTAGCCTTAAATTCATGGCATAGGTGTTACGACTAGGGATGTATCAATGTGTCTGACTTTGTGTCACCGTATAGGTTTTTACCATAAAATCTGGTGTATAAGTTGCACTTTTAATACCAATGTTTCATCTAAAAAGTTGGCTGGAAAGGAGTGCCCTGAGTTATTTTGTGTCTTATCAATTAATTGTCCCATATTTGTATGGAGTTTAAATAGTTAGCGAGGTATTGTTACATTACGATGTTTTTCATTAACTGCAATGTCTGTATTTGCAGAACCCGTCTCTCTTTCTCTTGCTCTGTCATCTCTTGACTGTTGCTATCTTAATAACGTTTTTTTTTTACTATGAGGAAGAACTTCAAGCATCACATACTGTAGCTCTTCCTACGACATTGCTTTTAATTAAAATAGAGTTGAAGGATGAGCGATATGACAAGAATAGTTTTAGTAAACTTATGAAACAGAAAATCAATTTCTTCTCTCCAGATCTGAACTGTCCTAAATTAAAAATTAATGCAAACAGAATAACTGTTCCTGTACGGATGAAACATTTAGATTAAAGTCGGTATCTAAGAGTGTAAATGTTACTTTACTTACAGCTCTGAAGTATATGCATTATATTCATACATTTCATTTCTGAACAACTTAGTATTCACTTTGTATTTCTGTTTATTTATCATGAATTTTATGAATCCCTAAAACATTCAGAATTTGAGTTCAAATTGTCTTTAATTCAGTTTTTGGTTACTGTGGCCTTATCTCCCTCCAGAGTGAAACTCTCGCTTCATTCAGGGAAAACAGTGTCTTCACTCTTTCATTTTCTCTTCTTAAATGCAAACTCAAGTTAAAAAGGGACATCTTCTGCCTTTGGCTGCATATTTAGGCTGCAGCAGATATATTCACAGCTTGCTACTTATAAATGTGGAGTAGAACCGGGCAAATGTGGAAAATGAAGGAGCACGGTGGGGAAAAAATCAGCAAAAGATGAAAACTCAACTGCTGTGATGAATCAAACTAAATTGGGAACATATGCAAGTCAGTGAGTGGTAATTTATGGGATGTCTGATTTTGTACCTTCAGGGTCAAACATCTAAAGAAAATCAAGCTCCTGTCTGGAATACATCGTGCTAATGCAAATGTTTCAAAGTTTCTAATTTAAGGTCCTGGTTGCAAAATATCAATTTCAGTCACATTTGTGTCCAAAGCAGACACTTCAGAGACCCGTAGAGGGCCATAAACACGTAATTATAGTGATGTAACCATTCCTTTGTAACATCCATTTAATAATCAATACACAACCAGCTAATCGATAGCATTGACTGAGAGACTCTGCCCCTAATAGCGCTATGATCTCATTGCCATTTAACTAATCAATATCTATTCAACAGTGAGGTGATAGAAAAGATTGAACACATCCTTTAACAGGTTAATGTTTGTCCATGGGTGTGTGTGTGTGTGTGTGTGTGTGTGTGTGTGTGTGTGTGTGTGTGTGTGGTTTTTGCTCTCATGAAACATGCTTGCTTGCCTCTGCATGTTACATGAGAAAAGCCTTTCTGCATGAAAGTGTATCAGACCATTATAGACAGAAGACCGTTGTATCAAAGCAGAGGAGGAAGCCCGGGGCAACAAAGAACAATCTGTACCAAAGGTCCCTTCAGAAACCTTCACATCATACGCAAACACACACACACACACACACACACACACACACACACACACCCACACACACACACACACACACACACACACACACACACACACAGTCACTTACACACACACACACACAGGCATGATGACGATGTTCCCTTCAACTATTCTCACATAAAAAGAAAAGAGAACATCCAGGCAGCACCCTGGACATTTCACACCATTTCTATCTATTTCTGTCTTAAGGCACTCGTGAGGCATTAGTCAAAGCAGAAAAACAGAACATGAGAGAAAAGAACAGAAATGCTCACATTATGAACACCTACAGGAGCCTACCAAGAGTGGAAAGGGAGGGGGAGGGGGGGAATGGTGATCAAAAACATACTCCATCTTTCTCCCTTTAAGGATGATGAAAATCAAAGACTTGAGAAAAAAAAATAGAAAGATAGAAAAAGAGGGGATAGGCACAAAGATGTCTGGCATTATCTCTTTCTTCTCCTCGGCTCACTTCAAAGACGGGATATGAAGAATTTACAGCAGGGAATCTTTAAAAGACTCATGGGATGAAGTCAAATCGATGCTGCAGGCAAGACAGACATAGCAGTACTATCATCAACACCCCTATGGTCTCTATCAGCTAGTCGTCAAATGTCGAAATGGAAGCTAGGGAATCATTTTGTCCATAAGTAAACTCCAAGTGTTGCATTCGATTTGGGTTTAACCTTCTCTGACTTCTCCTCATTCTGCCCAGCATTGTGTCCTAAAAATTTAGATTTGCTGTTTTCTTTCCCTCACACAAGCTCTCAACTCGTCCCTCTACATGTGTTTGCAGAGACAGCTGAATGATGGGCAGAAAAACTAAACAAAAGGACAAATTTAAAATAGAGCAAAAGGCTGCTGCAGTCTGACATGCCAGCACTGGTCATAACAGTCAGTGTTTGATTCTTCTGGGTGAAATAGCAGGGCAAATTTCAAACTTAGAGAAAACTGAAACAGGTCGTTTGTTTTTATGTAAAGCTACTGGAAAATGACAGGATAATAAAAACAGCATAAAGACATGCACACGGAATGAACCCACAGGTCAGCCATACTCACCAGAACTGTGACAACTCGCAGCACCACACCTCTCATGTTATTTTCCAATTTCCTGTCTGTCAGCGTGCCGTTCAAGCCATGAACCGGGTCCCACGTAGCCAGCTGCAAAAGTACACAGAAGCAAACACACATAACGGTTAGAGTTGCAGGCGGATGCACCAGAGTAGGTTTTAGACATATTGGGAAGATGGCTTGGTGTCATTCTGCCCATATATCCCCGACTTTGTCTCCTTAGTGAAGGGACAATGGTGCCAAATATATCTAATATGACAAATAAAAACTAAAAGTTAGATTTAATACAGCTGCAAGATTCATCCTGCAAAAGTGGAAGAACTCGAGGTGCCCCACTGTGAAGGAACAGACTGATGAAAATGATATGAACACAATGGCAGCTGGTGCATTGTTCTCCAGGATGGGCACAAGTTCTCACAGATGGACCGGGATGTATATCTTAGTTTGTTCGCTTGATGCTAACACATACTGGAATATGCCATTCACTGGCTAACAGAATTACCATTGTGAATATTTTAACTCGGGAAACCATCTATTTTATCAACATACTCTACAAACAACACCATAATGCACCTAAACTCTATGGAGACCAACTTTCTGCTGACTCATCTGGTCTGCTGCTCTGATCCATCTTTATAAGCAGCTCATGCTCTGTTCCAGTGACACTGCATGACTCGCTCTTTATGTCTCAGGATACAGGATGTCACTCTGCTGCCTGCTTTGTGGTGGTGTTGTGTATTGCGTTCATGAGCGCATTTTTCCTGCACCAATCAAAGCTTCCATGTCTTGTATTGACAAGAAGCAAACACGCATGTGCAACATATAAGGAGAGTCAATGGAGGCCCGGAGCGCTGGATTCTAGCACCCAAGACCGTAAACACGTCACCAATAAGCAACCTAGGACGTTTTAAATCAACATTGTTTTTTCAGATTATACATTTTACTCAACGATTATATCATAGTTACTTTTCCTATTAAACATTCTGTGACATTGCCACATTATGTTTGAGTGTCTGAAAAAATGATGAATTATGTGTAGTGTTTCAAAGCAAATACAAAGGGTTTAGTTATTGAAACGATTGTATTCTTTAAGTATGTGAAGGTAAATATTCCACTGTTTTAAAAAAAGTGTTTGAGTGTGAGTATGTACCGGTATGATTATGAATATGTCCGAAGTTATAAAAGCAGGATGTGGTGTAGGGGAGAGGGAGGAGAATCAGAGTGCCGCCAGAGGAGAAGAACAAAAAAGTAAAGTGTCAGAAGAAAGTGTCTGCAGCTGCTGTTGTTTCATCGTCTGTGTGTTTAAAAGTGTTCAGTTAAAATAAGAAAAGAGCGCTTAACAGCTGCTAAAGTGACTTAAAGTTAACCCATTGAGTGCAGCCGAAAAAAGGTCAAGTATGTAAGCCTTGAATGAAGACTTATTTTTAAAAATCCTATTCAGTGAAGGTCTGTCATTCTTCTTCTGGGGAGTGTTTGGGCGGCGCTTTAGTGCCTTCTATTGTTTAGCCATCACTGTATGAACAACATGCTGGGAAGAAATGCATTGAGAAGGGAAACTGAGACATGGGATCAATTTTGGCTACATATGGCATTACAATAGCATGAAGGCTAGTATATTTGAAATGTCCTAGGCTGTCATATCTTCTGTAAGTGTCCTCTGCTATATCTGCGCCAAGAAAAATGCTGCACCGCTTGAAACTGTTCAAGAGTGCATAACATTCTGAAAAGAAAAAAGTTGCAGGAAGACATTGTGGTCATTGTGTGTGGATTTTCAAGTGGCAAATACACCTTTAGCACAAACACAACATTAAGAATAAAAATCATTGTGATTGAGAATGGAATGTCTGAATGATGTGTGAAGAATTGAAGCGGTATCGCTGAAGGGCATTATAGTCTGATAGCTGAGAGCAGCAATGCATGCACTTAGTCTGGAAGCCACTAACGCCACTCTTCTACAGCTCCATGGTAGAGTCTGTTACAGATCGCAACATCTTACAAAAGAGGCCAGTCAAATCACAAGTGTTACACTACCTGCTCTGCCCAACATCGTCTGTAAGAGAGAGAGCAGCCTCACAGGCTCGAGACATCATAGAGTGTCATCGTCATCCTCTTTACAGTGAATATGAGCTTAACCCCGGTGGACAAAGGTTTTGACAAGAGAAGGCGAGGTCTAACAGGATGTCTTTATCATGTCAGCTTATACCTTCAGCTACATTTCTACTAATGTTCTGGTTGATGAAACAGTTTTAATTTGAATATTGATGACTGATGATGGTTTTATCTTCTCTCGGCAACCTGTTGTCACTTCCAGTATTCATGCATAGTATTTTTGTTTTGAACTTGAGACGGTGTGAATTTGTTTGCACATTTTAAGTTGAGTTTGAAGATGATGCTGTAAAATGCATTTAAGTCTACTAACTTATTATTTCCGCTTCCTTTCGTCTTCTGATTTTTCAAACTGTTGCACATGTATGCCAATTCATTTTTCTCACGCCCTGAGGTATATCCCTGGTGTGCTACGCGTTGAATCTGAGTAAATGATAGGATGAGCCTCTATGCAGTGCTTGATGAATCTAACCCACACATCTATGTCTATCAAATTGCATCACAATTTTAGCCTTTCCAAAAAGATCACATTATTTAAGTTGTGACACTATCCATTATCCTCTTCTCTATCCTGCCCTCTGCTTTCAATAATATATTGTTTTCTAGCTTCAAAGATCAAACTAGTTTTCTTACAGAGAGCGAAGCTGTGAGAAAAAAAAAAGACTTGATATAGCTGTCTGCTATCCAAAGGAAGACACACATCAAGGCATGCACATTATGATACACACAAAATAGCGAGACACGATTTGCGCTGAGAAGGAAAACACAAACCCAGCAGAGAAGCAGAGGGCATGCTGCAGAGGGAAATATGGGATAATCCATTTTTCTAAAGCCTCAAGTTACTGTTGAATGTGCAGTTCTCTGCCATTTCTGATCAATTCCCTTTTGGGACCAATACGCTTAGCTAAAGTCTTTTTTCACGCACTGCCATTTAGTCAACATTTCAAATCATGTTTGAAGTATTGTTGATGGAATAGAAGTCAGCAGTTTTTTACAGTTCTCTGATAGAATTACTTTTTGTAAGAGAGTCAGGAGCAGTTTCTGAAGCCTGTAATCAGCTGCTGTTAAAAACTAAGATGACAGATGAAGTTGATCTACTTGCAATAGACCATATTCCTACGGCGACCATGTACCTTAGATGTCACGGCCAAGGTGGGAAGATCACATTTTGTTTTCATGTCATACTGTTATAATACTCCACGTAGGACTTATAACCCGGAACATAACAGTACGACATGACAGCAACATTTGAGCTCCTCACCCTGAGCGTGACAACATGGGAACATGGTTGCCATGGGAATATGCTATATTGGGAGAAAAAATGAAACAATTTAAAGACATAAAAACAGCCATTAAATGCATGGGGCTGCAGCAGCTCAGTCTGTAGGGACTTGGGTCGGGAACAAGGGGTGGTCGCCTGTTCAAGTCCAAGAATGGAGACTGACAGTTGGGACTCGTTACAGGAACGGTGCCAGATCAAGTTCTATGTTAATGCCGAGAAGTGTGGCCAGTAACAGAGTGAAAAGAAATGTCCCTTCAGATATTAAAAGCGTTTTTCTCTTCTTCTTCTTCTTCATCACATAAAATTTGGTGTTTGATTTTAAACTCTTTAAAGGCCAAATAGATGCAAATTTACTTGGCAATCAGAAGGGATCATTCATTTGCCGTTCCCTACAGTAGCTCTCCTGGTGCACATGTTGTGTTGAACAACTTTAATATTCTCATTGGTACACTGAATTTGATTAGTTATTTTCTTCCCATCTTTGGTCTGCCTGACTTTAACCCTCTGGGGCCGACGCTGTCGTACACGAGATAACGGGGTTGTGTTAACATTATCAGCTCTGAAAATGAAATTGTATGACATAGACACTTACTTTAAAATCCACTCAGTTTTTCAGCTCTGCGGTTTTAAGCCTCGGTTCTTTGCTATCCCACTGAGCAGTTCAGTGGATATTCAGTAACTACCTGGATCCAATCCTCACAAAAATCTTGGTTTTGTCTTCTTCTTCTTCTTTTTTAATTTAATGGTGGATTGCAACCAATGTGTAAAGGCGCATATCTCCACCTACTGTACCGGAGTGTGCAACTTCAGGGCTTCGTGTACTTCAGGTTACATTCTAAATTAATAACACCACCCCCTCCCAACCCCATCCCACCCCTTAAAAAAATGAATATCTTACAATCTAAACCTGTATCTCTAATAATAAATACAAAATAAAAGACTTGTTTTGGTCTGTCGACCAATCAGTGGCTGTATCTGCTATCAGCTTACACGTAAGAACCAATGAGAAGCAAGTGCAACCAACAAACGTCAAAGCCTGCTCTCAGCACAGAAATACTAAAGATATAACTAATTTGAATGGATTCATCTTATTCAGCTTATTCTAGTACGTGTAGACCTGTGCTCTTTTTACAAAACAGCTCTAAATAGTGTGTAGACTGTCTTTTGCATTGAATTAATTCTTTTTACACACTTCCTGACCTTCCAGAGGGACATTTCATATATATACATACATACATTTTCTTTTTTCTTTTGTTTTTATGACGTAATAACTATGTAGTACTTCATCTGACATCCTTGGGGGGTAGATATTCTGATTCCCCAGGTTGTCCTGAAGATTGAAAATGTTCTGGTGATATTATACATTTTTACACAAGGAGACCAGGCGTTAAAAAATGAGGAAAAATTGCCTTAGACCTGAGAGGGTGAACTAGCCTATAGCTAGCCTAATGAAGCATACCTGAAAACACCTGTGTGGATGTACAGGGCCTTTAAAAAGGTATGTTTAGAGAAAGCTATAGTTTCCATTCCTTTTCCCTGCACAGCCATAGTCCACCCACCCACACGTTTTCACTTATTCTACCAGATTAAACCCTCCTCTCAGGACTGAGTGGGCATGCACAGACTTTGATTGACATCTCTCTGGCTCTACTTTCAGATTTGTTGCACCTACGGGGGCGGGATATACTTTTCTTACTCTGTCACTCTTTAAACTGCACAGACTCCATTGACCTTACATAATTCACAGGAAATATACACCCACCTTTAATGTGAGCAGAGGTCAAGTAATCCAGGGATCTCTGAAACACCTCTGAGGGTGTGCAGGGAGTTTAATTCTGCAATGTACCCTCCTTATCGTTACTCTATTATCTGATTATCATTACAACATTGCTGAAGATTCAAATAGTGAAACTCCCTGATATGCTTCTTTTCTGTCTGCACTTATGTAACCCACACAGGCACAGCCAAGTCGATTATATTAAATGTCAACCTTGTTTCAGCCTGGAGGGGGAGATGTGGAGCTAGAATCAAAGTCTAACTCCTCTCCCATACTCCCATACACACACACACAAACACACACACATATAAAACAAAATCTGAATCCCGTATTTTCTTTCTCTCTTTTTTACCATGCAGAAAACAAAGCGTTTGTAGTCTCTTAAGTCGGGCCAACAAACCTTCATTTTCCATCACACAAACACTACCGCTGTAGTCTCCTTAAGACATCCCCAAAGTCAATAACAGCCCTTGATCATAGTGTGTGAATGTGTGTGTGTGTGTGTGTGTATGTGTGTGTGTGTGCGTGTGCGTGTGCGTGTGCGTGTGTGTGTGTGTGTGTGTGTACACTCCCCTCTTTACTTACATAAGCTGCCTGTAACACTTCCCGCTTTTCTAAGTCTTATTTTTGACATGTTTGCCAACAGTCGTAAACTGGCAATTATGGGAAATGGGGTGGATGTAAAATGAAGAAGACACAAAGGACAAACAAACAAAAGACAGAAAGAACAAACATATGAGAAGGTAACAGATAACAAACAACACCAAGAGGGATAGATAGAGAGAGAGAGAGAGAGAGAGAGAGAGAGAGAGAGAGAGGGGGGAAGAGATGGGTATCACATAGCAGACGGTGAATTAAAAGAACTGCAGCTGCTTTAAAGGTCACATATTGTGCAAAATACACTTTACCATGTGTCTCTAATCTGTCTACAAACCCCCCAATATAGGAAAACTCCATCCTCTTCGTCTTTTGCCTGCTTCACTTTCAGAAAATGTGTGCTCAAACAGGCCGTTTGGAGATTTTCCCTTCATGCCATCGAAAAGGGCAGGAACCCCTTCCCCAGGTTGGTGACACTCACAAAGCTATAGGTGTTAGTTCTGCCCTTTGAGTCTGCCCAAGCCCTTCCAGAGAGGGGCGTGGTCTAACACAGCTCATTTACATTTAAAGCTACAGACACAGAAACAGCCTGTTCTGAGCAGGGCTGAAATAGAGGGGTTTATAGGCATGATCAAATACAGGATCAGAGTGGATTTATAACAAGAAACTTCACAGACATGTTTTGTGGGAGCTCTGAGACTTATTTAAACTGGTTGAAAAGGAGTTTGATTTGTGACCTTTAAGTGATTGTAAATGTGAGAGAGTAAATAATCAATATTAGCTAAGGCATAAAATGTAAAAAAAAAAAAAAGACTTTGGCATATTGCAGAACATACACTCAGCAAGTGTTTGTATGCACGCACTGTAAAAACACTTGGTGAAGTGATACAGGTAAGCTTTGTAAATAGGAAGGAAAAATACACGTACACCTAGAAAGATTTCACTCTAAAAGACTCAAAAGGAAAGACAATGTATCGATTAAAAACAAATTATACGTTGCAGCAAATGACAGTTTGTTAACCCATTTTATCTGCAGCAATTGTTTATCATCATTGATCATCTACTCATGGGCCTGACTGATTGCATTACATTGTATTAAATAACTCTGACTGGAGCGTATCTGAACACCAGCAGGATGCAGATTTGAATAGTTCAACTGTGACATAAGCTCACCAAAAGGGGAACTTTTTGTTGTTTTGTTACTACAGAGGCTAACACACACACATACTGTTCATTCTCACATTGTGAGCACATGAACACAGGACATGCCACACCTGCAGGGACATGTGTGCAACAGACACTCAAGTAAAAAGTGTTTGTGTTATTCTTCGTCTGTCCTTCAGTAACGAGCAAGCGACACACGTGATGTGAATTCTAAGGCCGGGCAGAGGAGTCTTTAAATCCTAACAGAATTTGATATCGGGTTGCATCACACACATCAGGAGAAACTTTACAGATGTTGCTTTCTCTTATTCGTCTCCTCAAAGATGCACACACACAAGATTTGAATATAACGTTGCATCACTCCTTACAGGATGTTATGACTCACAAATAAAAAGAGTTTAAATAAGTCTGGATGGGAAAATGCGTGCAGAGATGTGGGAAGCACAGATTATTTTCAGCAGAACTGGTGGTGAGATTTTAACTGTCAGTTTTACTATCTGTCAAAAGTAGTAAGCTAGCAAGTAAGCCTCGAGGGTTAGAATGTTTAAACCGATTCTTGGAAACACTTTCAGTGTCCATCATCTTGTATCATCATGTATCATTGGCTGCTGAGATCCCACATGGGAAGTTCTGATGTAATCATCCGCATTTGAAATCCTAAATATGTAATACGTTTTTTTTGCCACACTGCCAAACAGTTCAGGAGTTTTATGATTGAAGCACATTACCCTCTTAGCTGAGCTCTGCAAAATATTTTTTTCTCTGACAGAAAACTCAAGTAGCATGAGCATAAAGACGTCAGGGGAGGATCCAGGGGGCAGCCAGGGGTGGACATGGCCTTGTCCAATGACCACCCCAGGTCCTTAACAATAAAGGCTATTTGCCTTTTCAGAGGCAGAACTCATGTTGAAACTAATTTGGGCTGTTTTGCATACTGCTAATAGCTTTCTTTAAATTGAATGTGACACATTAAATTGAATGTGACACATTTTATTTTGTTAGTTCTTAAACTCATGTCTTTGAACACACCTCTTCTTATGGCATTCTTAAAGAATAAGCTTTGAATTGAGATGTCAGAAATACTTTATTATTAATCCCATGGGGGAAATTCGGGAAATGTGTTTAAAGTAAAAATAATACATAACCAGGAATGTTACATTTCTCACGTACTTAAAGTGGGTTTAATCAATGGAGATATAAAGGGTACATTAATACAATCGTGTGTGTTTGCACACAGGCTTCCTTTCATCCCTGCAAAAGTCCAAGCCCCCGTTGGGCTCCAGCCCCAGTCAAATGGCCTAGCTCCGCCCCTGAAGGCTGCTACACTAAATGAATGAAGATTTGCGCACGATTCTTTTTAAGAATACACTCAATAAAACAAAAGTTTACCTTACAGATCAGTTTAGTTTTGGGAGAGCGAAACAAGTGATGAGGGCAGACTTTTGAAGTGGGAGCAGGGAGGGTGAGGATAATAAAGCAAGACAGATGCAAATTGAAATGGTTTTGTTGAGAAGTGTATGCTTCCCTCTCAGCCTATTGAGGTTTTAAGCTGATCTTTCCGTTAGACAGCGTTGCTTATTTGTGGCAAAGCCCATGAGGAAAAAAGTAACAGTCTTATATACTATGAGTATGTGAAAGTTAGCAAACCTGCTAAAGCATGCTAATCAGCTGTGAGGCACTGAACCCTTGGATTTAAAGTCAATTTAAATGTAGACAGACGAGATTCACAGATCCTAACCAAGCAACACATTGTATTTATTTCTAGTTCCTGTAGAAGACAGGGAACCTCTGGGAAACAAAAAAAATGTTCTGCTGTCATTTTACCCTTTAGCATTTCATATTGATTCTTCTAAACAAAACCAGAGTTCCTTTAAAAAAACAATGTTTATCTCTAATGCCTTTTGCTCCTGCTGTAAGTCGATGGAACATACAAAAAAAACCCTCTACATTTTGTTAAGTTGCTAAATCCTTTACCCGCAGTGATCATATTGAACACTGCACTTTGTGACAATGAAAAGAGGAGAGATATGAAAGAAAATCACACATTGGACTTTCTGCAATGGCCTGTGATGAAGGCAGTTGGTGCTACATTTCCCACAGTGTTTGAACACAGGTCAATAAAATGAGTAAAAACTCATTAATCAACATTGTCAAGCTCTACAGTAATCACAGAGGCTATCAATCAGAGAGAGAGAGAGAGAGAGACTGGCCCAGTTTGTAACCGAGTAAAAAAACAAGTGTGAGTTCTCTCACTCAAACCAACACACACATACAACTGCACACACACATTCTGCATCAAAGGCTTTTCACATTTTAGCCTTCAAGTCTAACAATTGAATAATTAATTAATTAATGGGTATTTCTACATTAAATTTCTAGACGTGAGAAGGTGAATTTGAAGTTACATTTTCAAATGAATCTCTGTTAGTACCGTCTATAGCTTCAAACAAAGGCCCATCTCAATTTAAGGCCCAGTCCCTTTTACTAGCCTGGTGTAGCTGCATGTTTTGACAAACAAAGGAAGCTCTCAGTAGGAGGCCTCTGTGCATTTAGTGTTTATTAGTGAGCCGATTGAATATATGGAGAAAAAGCAGCAAGACTAAAAAAATACAACTAATTCAACATCTGTCCAAGAAAGCAGAATGCTGCTGGTATGCATAACAGCTGTGCAGCAGGTTCACATACTGTCTTAAAAAGCTAAATCAAATTAGTGATTTCTAACTTCACTTGTTTATCCATATGCTAACTGCGTGCAGAGCAATACAGGTAATATTTAATATTCTTACTGGTGTGAATTTACTATTTTATAGTTTACTTTCCCGTCTTTGATGTGCACAAGTTATGTTTGAAAGTAACACACATTTAAAAGCCGAAGACCTCTGGATATGGCTAAAATAGTTTTCAACCAACAGATGTTACAAATCCTTTAATTCCCTCTGACATAATATCATCTGATAGTTTTTTTAAGACAACAGTGGTCTATGAGGAACATGAAAAAAGGGCTTAAATAGGGAGACAGAGAGTTGACAGTAAGATGAAATAAAAAGAAACAACCTCTCTGTAATATTAAAGCAAAAGTAGCTACGCTACATTATCTGAATATCAGTATTTCCACTCTATATTTATATTGTTTGGCCTCTCATTTAAATGTGAAGCAGCTTGTGTGTGTGTGTGTGTGTGTGTGTGTGTGTGTGTGTGTGTGTGTGTGGATGTGCACATGTGTGTGTGTGGATGAGCACATGTGTGTGTGTGGATGTGCACGTGTGAGTCAGGAGCTAAAATGGCAGCCTAGCTTGCACAGTGGCCTACTGCCACTGCTTATCTCCACAGCTCCAGATAAGGGCTCATTTCCCCCCTGACAGTATGAAATAAATGTGTGTGTGTATGCATATTAAAAGAATGACCCACTGTTCTTTGACTGTAACCATGAAGATTCAGGTTTCAAAACAATATCATTAGCAGGCAGCCCAGAATTATTTCCTTCTCTTCATCTTTAGCACTCTCCCTCTTTTCCTTTCTTTGCTTTCCTCTACTGCTCATTCTGCTTTGACCAGTTTTATTTTGTATTTTTGACCCATGTGAATTGCTTCCTCTTGTTTCAGTAACCTTTAGGATGTCTTTCATATTACCAATATCAGAAAAACATTCACAAACCATCAGAGCATGAACCAGAGGCCCTACACCACTAAACAGCAGCACTTAGTGACTGTGTTTATTTAGTCAAGCATTTTTTTATATTTTCTGTTTTTGTTCTAATGCTGCCATGTATTGATATATATATATTAATTTAATACTATCGGTTTCGAGGGACAAAAGGGTGTCAGGGCAACAACCATTTCATTGCATTGACTCACTGTGCCTTTTAATCTATAACGTGACAAAAAAAAGGATGTTAATTTGTTTTCTCTGCTTCAACATTTGCTCAATTAACTCCCAAATCAGACACACGTTCCCTTATGTGCATTAACCCATTACTCATATAAAGATATTTACAGAACTTAACAATCATAAAGCCAGATACTTAGCTGGCACTGAATAACGACTCTTAAGACTGTTTACTGCAGGCTATATTAAGTCACATGGTATATAGGCTAACACTAATGTTAGTTATAATAATCAGTCATTACTTTGTGATATGATAAATATACAGTAACATGATTATAGCATGTTTTCACAAATAAAACTTGACAGAATAGTTCAAATAAACTGTAAACAATTCATGTCATTTTACCCTCAACTGTTGTAGCTATGCTAGCTAGCAAGTAATGGTTAATGTGCAAGTTAAGCTAATTTCCAAGTCAGGTAGTTTCATCAAGAACAAGAGTTTAATTCAAAGCTGCTCATAGATGAAGTTTTACATTTAAATTGCAGTAGAACGCACAGCTATGACAAGTAAACAAATGAGACACAAGCTAACACAAAGACAGTGTGCTATTCACCTTGAGTGACAGTGAGTAGCCTACTATTTACTAACTAGCATATAGGCTACTCTGTCTCAGCTAACGGTGCAGTCATCGGTAAAATAACAACATCATTTTATAAGAATGTTAGCTTTGAGAGATAATGTTACTAGTCGATATGTTGTGTTGTAATGTTAACCCTTTTTAGTTAGATTAGTTACGTTGGACAAGTAGAGCAGTAGAGCTTAGGTTGAGCTGAAGGTTAAAGTTACAGATAAAAATAGTAAAACTTTTTGGGTACATATGGTGCTATGGGCTAACATGTTCATGTAAGTTGTTAAACATTTCACATTTTTACAAATGACTCATTCATTCTTAGGAAGCACACCCTTTTTCTTAAAACAGCCAGATGCTCATATTACCGTCTGAGCTTTAGTAAACATTAAAAAAACGCACCACAAAGTTTCTTATTTTAGTTCGTGCATTAATGTTTTGCTTCGCTTCCGTACACCACTTAACTCAATCAATGACAACTTTTATACATTGCAAAACTGCAGCACCTCTGTGTGTCACTGCTGTATCAACTCAGCTAACTAAACAAAGGTTGTTTGTTTTTAGACTCGAAATACTTTAATCGCTACCATTCACTGAAGATTTTATAATTTCACTCAAAGAGAAAGAACACCAATTCAAAAAGGAAATTACACTCTTACAGACAGCTCTAGTAAAGTTCTGTAAAAATTAAAAAAACTCTCCCAAAGCTGGAAACGGATGAATAAGAATGTCTGCAAAGCCATTAGAAGATACATTTGGGTATTCAAGTGTTTTTTTCTTGCATCATTTCTTTTCCTTTTCACAATTATTAGAATTTTCACCACTAATGTGATGGCAATAAAGTGAAAAACAAAACATGTAGCATTGATAAAATGAAGCTTTAATCTTTTATGTGGTTCTCAGGGGGAATCAGTGCTGCGTCTGTAAGAACAAACAGACATTCAATAAAAACAATATGATATAAATAAGCGTTGATTTATTCATATCGCTCTCACCAGCAGCAGATGTGTTCATTTTGCAGAAGTGATAAGTGAGATTTGGTAAATCTCACAGCGGGGCATTATGCTTTTTCATCACAGCTTGATGTACAGTTGTATTGAATGTTTGTCCTGCAGTCATTTGCTTTCTTGGATACATTTGTTCTTGTTTTTTGTTCTTGAGGATATTTAGAAGGTTTGAAACAGTAGGATAATTCGTTCACCTTTATTTTGTGGGGAAAGAAAACAACCTTCTGTGTTCCTGCGTTACTAAATCAAAGTCAATGAAACTGTCTGTTTTGGTGGAAAAAAATGATGTTAGACCATGCTGACCGGACGAGAAGCCTACATAACTATTAACTAATAAAAACATGGGATACACCTCTACCTCCTTCCCACCTCCACCATCACACACAAATGCACATCGATGGATGCAGGGGCGTGACCAGACTTTTTTTGACTGGGGGGGCGAACTGGGGCGCTGACTCATGCAGGTGGCCTGAAGTGTGATTTGCACACACACACAGAAATATATGTAAATTATTTACACTTTCTTCCTTCAACAATAATATCTACTTTATAACGCAAGATAATGGAAACATATATATCTTCTTAGCTTAATTCATTAATGACACAAAAAAAAGATGTTTGTTCAAATTCACAATTTAAAGTCAGGGGTGCAAACTCATCAGGGGTGAAAAAGGTGACATGGATCCAAACCTGGGGTGGCCAATCAGATTTTAAGGGTGGCCCATCCCTCTGGACACGCCCCTGGATGGATGTGTAACCTCACGCATTCCAAAGTAATTTGACCATCGACCTGTGCTTTGTGCGAGCCAGAGGAGACCTTTGCTGTTACAACAAACCCTTTCACTCCACGTAAGTCCCTAAACCATTCTACACATAGATGAACACAAGCCACACATATCTGGGAACACAATCAAAAAGTATGAAGGTATCCTCGAGCCCAAATGGCATCTCACATTCACTGAGGATTGTTTTGAGGCTTCCTGCATCTCTCACTTCCCCTCCCCGGACGCAAACACATCAAAGCAAACTGTGAAGCAAACTGTGGCTTTTTGTCTGAATGTTACATACATGACTCGTAGCGGTTCAAAAACACAATCGATAGCTGGTGACATTTTCAAGCAATTGAGCCGAGAACAGTGTATAGAGCTGACAGAGATTAGCAGCTGCGACAAAATCAATATGCACCGAAAGTTGTACCAAGTAAAAGGAACTCAAAAAATGTGTAAATGTTGTCAAAAATCTGTCTTTCAACTGACTGGAATTACCGCTGGTAGACAAAAAAAAAGCATCTCCCCATGAAATTGGACTTGGGCAATTGCTGCATTAGTCGCCGCATTTCCTCTCGCCCCACGTCATCAGCTCCACCAGTGGAGGGGGAGATTTGATTTCAGGCTTCCTAATGCAGTGCAATATTGAACAGCTTGTGTAGAATGCTCTTATCTCCTTGTGGTTTTTATCTGCTTACTCTTCACCAACATCTGATAAAATATGATTTTTTTACACCACCGTTGAGGACAGATCTGTTTTCTCTGCGCTAACCTTGTTTCATCTGCCAAACGCTGGTGTGCTGCTTCCAGCCTCTGTTGCTCTGTAACACTCCTTCTGTCGTCTCTGCCAAACACTCATATGTCTGCCATTGCAGCAAAGAGACAGTAGCCAGGCACGAGCACAGACAAGCTGCTGAGCAGTTTCACTTCTCCTGTCTCCCAATCTCTCTTTTTCTCCCCTGCTGATGAGTAACATGTGTGTTAGTGCAGCCTCCAAACAGCTTGCACACCAAGCCTTCCGTCTGTCCTCTCCCCTCTCTTCCCTTCCTTCAATCTCTCCTCCAATTCTTTACAGCTCTAAGATCCTTTCTGCCTCTCTCTCCCCCTCTGTGTCTGTGCTCTGTCTCTCTCTCTGTCTCCATCATCGAACTGAGAGGGGACAGCTTGTTGCAGCAAGCAGTCCAGGCTGCACTAATATCAAAGCTCTGCACCACCGGCTGCCTAAGCTCCACTTTATAGTCTGTGTGCTCATCCACCCTGCTTCCTCTGAGAAAAGTAGTACCCTTCCAAGCATAAAGGTATTCTATTGTATTCTGCTTTCCTGTGCAAGTAATAGCAACTCAATGTTCTTAATTCTTGCCCTTTTGACTCACCTCTTTTATTTGTTTTTGTTCTAATTTGTCTGTGTAAGGAAATTATACAATATAGAAAACATGCACCCTATTATAATCATTTGACTTTGAAAAAAAAAGCTACCTGAAAAGCAATTATATTTGCAATAGCCACTTAGGCAGAGCTCTGCCCAACAATCTAATTCTCTTATAGAATTGGATTTCAGGAAAAACAATTACAACAACAAAGGAGATATTGCCGGTAAATTACCAATAATCTCTGTAATATGTAAACTAATAATGTAGAAGGAAACGAGGCAAAATAGAAAAGACCTTTCTTCAATTAGGCACACAGGGGAAATTCAAGAAACACACAAACACACACCTTAACATTTAAAGCGGAACAAATCCAGAAAGGGGAGAATATCTTTATTTTTAAGGTGATTTGTGTGGAAGAAATCCCTGCCACCTCTCACATACCATTAGTTTGTGACACTATTGTCATAAAAAATCGTGTGTCTGACTACCTGTGCATTTCACAAAGTTACAGGAGACTGGCGTCATTCTTTTGCATCGGAAGCAGACACTGTCTGTCTCTCACTGAAAGAGCATAAAGACAGTCAAGGACTCAGAGAAGATTGGAATAAAAGACGCATGTTATGTCACTGTTTGACTGACAGCTGAAGAATAACATTCTTAACGGGGCTGTAGATAATACAACTTATGATCTAAATCTATTTCATAAATAAAGATATAGACGGAGAACCTTAAATAACCAAAACTAACAGTTACAAATAATCCAACCAGCATAGTCTTTGGTTCATTAGATCCACTGGTGTTTAAAAACAACTTTTGGTGTAATTTCTCCATCCGTCAACAGTTTCATATTCAGAAAAAACACAGTGTGCTGCTGCTGGTTAATCATTTAACTGCATTGAAGAAGCTACAAGGTCACATTTAACTGAGTAATGGATGAATCTTGCTCTCATAGCTCATTGCTGTAGAACAATGGCTTTTTTCTGCAGTTATTATTTGATGAACATATAAGGGTTTACGTGATTAATCTGATATCACTTTATTATTACTTTTTTTTTATTATACTTCATTAATCCCTGAGGGGAAATTCTGGTTTTATACTCACTTTATACTACTACTATTGAGAGACATGCTTCTCACACACATCGGCCCAAATGACACACATGCACAAACAGGACCTGTGGACATGCATTAGTGGAGAGTGGGGCTGCACAGGGAGCAGCTCAAGGGCACCTCGGCAGTACTCTGGAAGTGACCTGGTGTTTTTCATGTTGAACAGAACTTGTACAGAACCATGACCCCAAAACTGAGGTATGAATAGAACCTTTACTTGCTTGAATAGCAAAGTGATATTGAATGTTCAGCAGTGGTGAGCATGTTTGAGCATTAAAAAAAACAGCTAGAAAAGAAAGAGGCAAAAAAAAAGAAATGAAAATCCCACTAAAGGAAGTCAAACAACAGAGTGAGAGTCGGGTGTATTGACAGTAGATGATTTGTTTGGGACCTGAAGTAATAAACTGTAGATTATGTTCTGCCGGATCACTCATACATTTTCATTTTCATTCTGTCTCTTACGCAAACAATCGCACACAGACAGTAGTCTATACAAGCTGATCATTACAAAAGCGACAACAACAAGCTCTGTTCTGATTTCCCAGATGAGCTGCAAGCTGTTTTATTACCTGGTTGAATTGTTGGAGAATTTCAGTGTGTGTGTGTGTAAGTGTGTGTGTTTTGGGAAGGTTTACATTGATGCATGTATACACACTTGAAACTTTCTGCTTTAACATGCTATTGAATAGAAAACTTTAAATCACAACACAACAACTAACTAATTAACCGGCATTATCATTTAATTATTGTCTGAACGCTTTAATTGAATCAAAAGGCAGGCGGTGTTTTATTAATATTGCCTCATTGGAGTTCCTATACATCTCTTTGAATCAATTAACATGTGTTTGAGATATGGATGGAACTGAGAGTAAATCTGTTTGTTTTAAGCTAATTGAAGTTATAGAAAAAAACGATTAAATGCGATTCATTATTTTACACGAGTTGTTTACATAATGTGTCTGTACTTCTCTTTTCTGTTTTGTTCTCTTGGATGAGGTGAGAAAAGAAGGGGGACCTGTAGAGCAGGCAGACAGTAAAGGGAGACTTTGCAAATTAGAGGAGCGTTATCAGTGTGAGGATTAGGACAGTGATAAAATACTGCAGAAAGGTTGAGGATCAAGCTGGGAATAAAAAAGTTTAGGGGTTAACTGAAAAGTTCCTCTGAAGTGCAAACATGAAGAAATGTTCCCAACGTTACTTCCAACATAACTTTTTATATCTTTCCTTTTTTTTTGGGGGGGGGGGGGGGGGGGGGGACATTCAGCCAGGTGGGTGTAAATCATAAGTTTGAGACTCTCACCTCTCTTTGCCATCACTCTCAGAGATGCATAAATTGCTACCTTACACTAGTGCAGTGGTTTGTATATAATATGTATACTTTTGGCTTTGTGAGTGCTCTTTCACTTCCAGCAATATCTGTTCAGGAAGACTTCAAACGTACTCAGCTGAAGGAGCATACAGAGATTGCACTTGGCGGAAAATGTATGCGAACAATCATGTACTCTGCCCCCACCTCAAAGACACACACACACACACACACACACACACACACACACACACACACACACACACACACACACACACACACACACACACACACACACACACACACACACACACACACACACACACACACACACAGCCCGACATACAAAATACATACGAACATGTAAGAGGTAAATCCATAGGGACTGTTAAGTGAAGTTTAAGGCAGCAGGAATAAGTTAAAGTCCCTAAATACCGCTGGGTTATAAATAATACATGTACATATGTGTGTGGTTATTAATAATACATGCTCACAGATATCATATTAAAATGGAGTCTAAGATATGTGGTAGAATTGAGGTTTAAAGACATCGGCGAGACGACATGGACAACATGGTTTTAACTTTCTTTATCTTTTTTTATATGTAAATATTTTACACATTCATACGTCAAATCCACAACATGTACAGGCTTTTACTCAGCTCACCACAGCTGATGTACCTGGGATCTTCAGAAAAATAAGATCATCTACCAGTAAAACTTTTTGAATTACGATCTTATAAAAGCAGAGTCATTTTTTTTTTTCATAAAGCTCACTGGTAAACCTAGAGACTGGATGGATTTCTGTTTTATAAGTGAGGCTACACCAGGACAATAAAAAAAAAAAAGACTTCATGTCTTCGTCTTCTGTATTTCTCATTTTTAGGATTGGAAAAACGCTGTAAAAAGTATACTATGGGGCGCCGTTGGACTGGTGGTTGGTGTGAACGCCCCATGTGCGGAGGCTGTGGTCCTCCAGGCGCGTGGCCTGGGTTCAAGTCCGACCTGTAGCTCTTGACTGCAGGTCATTCCCCACTCTCTCCCTGTCCCTGGTTTCCAACTCTGTCCACTGTCCTGTCACTACAATAAAGGCAAAAAAGCCCTACACTCCTGTCTGACCAGGAAAATCTCCGCTGTGAAGGACGTGTGTTAAACAGCGAATATGTAAAAGGCATACTGTGCTGAATTTTTCTAGAAAATGACCATGCCTCATCACCATCTAATATCAAATCCTACATTTGTTGTCACCCTTCTGGAGGTAGTTGTTTACTTTCACCTTAGATTGCTCAGTTAAGTATTTCTGTCAGGCTGAGGCAGCAGAAAATTACACCTACAAAGTCAATTTACACAATGTCAGCCGCACTTACATTGCTCGCCAATCTGTCAGGCTGACTGACTGACAGCCACTCAGTTCACTCAATGCAGCAAGCCAGTAAACTGGTCGCTCAGTCAGTCAGTAAGTGTGACTCAGTTGTTTAAACCTTGACTGGTTGACACTTGACTGCCTGCGTCATGCACTGTACCTCAGAAGAAATGGACACTGACGTGTAAGCGGCGTGGACAGTCAGGGCCTGTTTTGCAGCCATTCTAGCGGTAGGTTACACTTGGCACCCTTCACTTCTCAGCTGTCCAACTCTCTCTCTATCTCTCTCTCTTTTCTCTCACACACACACATACACACACACACACACACACACTGAGTCCTGTCACCCGTCACTCTGATTCCTGCTGTCCACCGAGGGCCTGTCTCTAAGCTAGCTTGTCCAAAAGCAGCCGTTTTGTTGCATTACCTCTCTTGACCTTCTCTGTAAGCTGACACTTGTCTAGCTGTAAAGACAACAGGCACAGACACACAAAGACATACAGAGACAGCAAAGGTCCACAGGCTGGGACAGAGAACTTAATAAAGAGATGGATATACATCCAGTGGAAATGCCATAAAAGCCATTACAGCCGTAGACAGATAAACATTCTAATGGAAAAGATCAGTTCACAAAAAATAGGTCAAAGCAGCTTGGAACAGCAGTGTTGTTGACATCAACATCAGGAAGCTACGAGAAGATAGAGTTAAACTGATGTGGAATAAAAGGGGAAGATCCTCCATTTCATATCAAACAGAATTACAGTTACATTCAGAGCACATAACACTCTTTTCTTTGTTCTTGTCTCTCCCCTGCCTGTGGCGTGCCTGCCCACCAAAACTAATATATATTTTCAGATGCACTGCCCCTGCACAGACTACGTTTACTCATCTAGAATATCAAATGTTGAAGCAGTAACGGTTTGAAAAAAGACTTTTTTTGACGCAGATTAAATTTGGAACGCAAAGTGGGCATCCTTAAAGCTTGGTTTATTCACAAACATGATGTTTTTGTACCACGTAGAGGTCGCAGGTGGTGGTCAGACTGGGAGTTGTCATACTATCCTCATAAAACATTATGTGTACATTTATTAATGAAATGGATCAGAAGGATTCTGACTTTAAAGACCAAGGTTCACATACAGTGACTCCCATTTTTTTGTTTTAGGCAATAACACATTGCCGTGACGGCGCGCACAGACGCTGCGGCTCGGAGCTCTCCCACTTATATATTTCTGATGTTAGGCATCTACAGGCTTGCCCCAACAGTATTTTGTTGTACTTGTACAGTGACATTAAAGATATCTTATCTTATCTCATCTTATCTTATCTTAAAAACATTTTGGTTAAGGTTTAGAATTGATCTCCATGTTAATGAAATCCTCCCCAGGTAAACATATACCTTAAAGCTTTAAGTCACTGTTGACTTGAGTCAATGTCTATGAACTTTTCTCACCTAAATAAAGTTTCTTACTATAACCAAAAACTGTATTGAGCTCGAATCAAAACTGCAGGTCACTGCATTTAAAGAAAGGTTACATAAGGGACATAAAAAAACTTTATCTGACAATGTTTAAAATATTCTGTTCATCAACTCGGCTGATGCATTTATTAAAAGATTTTATAATTTGGAGTTTCAGAAAATAGGTATGTTTGTGTGATGCTCTATAGTCGAGGAAATCCCAGCAGGACATGTCGAGAGAGCCGTAAAAAAAGTGTTATTCTTACATGTGTCCTTCATTGAGCACAGGAGGCGGACACTTACAGAGTGAAGTACCAGGAGCCCAGCTGGAGTAAAAGCACTAATAGTCAGTGGAGATGTTGAGTAAACACACACTAGAGGAGGGGCGCTAATCCTCTAGCGAGTTAGCAGTGTTAGCGACACTGGGACCACAGCGGGAGTTAAGGAACTTGAGGTGGAGTAGAACGGTGGTGGTGTTTGTGCACAGTAAGCCAGTGCGTGTGATACTCATACTGTTTGTGTACACAGCATGTGTATGTCTGTGCACTGTGTACATAAGTGTCTGTAAGGATCATGTGTGTCAGCAGCTATGTAAATGCCTTGCATGTGTATGTGTTGGTGTACACACTTGTGTACTTGTGATCCACAGAGGCATGCAGTGCTAGTCAGACTCTGGCTGCTGTAATCCGAGGTTTACACGCTGTAATGCTGCTGAAAGCCTGCAGGCCTTGCTGGCAGAAAGAGAGAGAGAGCGAGAGAGAGTAAAAGAGAGAGGGAAGGAGGGACATTATAGAGGAGACAAGAAAAAATAGCTGAGGGGGGGTTGTAAATATGAGCGATAAGAATATAAGAGCAGGGGGTGGGAGGAGTCTAGGAGGAATAAGAGACTGAAAAAAGATGGAGCAAAAATGTGTTTGGTGGTAATGCAGAGAGGTGGACTATTTGTTCAAATCAATATTATCAATGTTTATGTTCTAATAGGTAGAAAAGCTTAAGGCTATAAACATTACAAAGAAGAAAAAGGGAATAGAGAGGGACAAGAATCCAAGTCTGTAGTCCCTACTTCTGAATTCCCATGTTGTTTTGGTCAAGTTCTTCATCAAAATAGTCTCCTGAACTTTGTACAGGGGCTCAGTTGGTGGAGTGGGTCTACCGTAAAGTCGGGGGTTCGATCCCCAGCTCCTACAGCCACATGTTCGATGTGTCCTTGGTCATGTCATGGTCATGACACTTAACCCCAAATTACTCCCGCTGCTTCTTTGCCAGCAAATTAATGTTAATGAATGGGATTAGTTACTTCTGATGGTCACTTTACATAGCAACCTCTGTCATCAGTGTGTAGATGGGTGTGAATGGGTCAGTGTGATCTGCGGTGTAAAAGCCTTAGAAAAGCACTACACAAGCTCAAGTCCATTTACAGTTTCTTATCTTCTGTGACTGCTCTTCATCTTTGTCACTGTAACAATCACATACAGAAGTGTTGTTAGTTCACAGCTGAAATAATTCATATAAATGGTGTATATATATATACCATGGTATAATGGTGTCTGAGCTGGTTTGTTGTTAAGCCCCACCAGATGATCAACAGTTGAGGTTTCATTGTGATTGATTATTCTAGTTCTCCATCTCCTCCGCATGTGTGTGTATTTTCTGGATTGAGGAATAACGACTTTGCAGGAACTGTCCACCTGTCAAAAAGTGGCCTCATACCATCTAAACTTTGAACTATAGACATCTTACTTTTTTGCTAGTGCCATCTGCAATGAACTCTTTGTCATATTTAACTTCATTTTGAATTTTAGTATGGGATTTACACATTATCATATTCATTGTCAGGGGTATTTATTCTCAAGTTACCCAACATTGTTCTGTTTCATGTCACATAAGAATCAGTTCAGAATTTGTATTTGATACATTTTGAGTGACCCTAATGAATGATTATTCCTTCTCCAAGCGGAATCGGATACTGAGAGAAGAGATACTGACAGGGATGTTGACAAGCTGACAATCAGATTTCAAATCATTTTGTTTTCATCCTCCCCAGTAGAACATGTAACTATAGCACTTTCAGATCCATCCACAATGAAGCTAATATGAAAAGCAATATTCAGGAGCAGAAAATTACGACTTCATGTGAATGAAAGGCTTAATACAAAAAAAATAATCTACAAAATAAAAAAAGGAAAGTGTAACCAGACCGGCAGTAATGTGGCCTGAGGATTAAGACAGACGCAGAGCCATTGATAGTCACACCTTAATATAATTCAGTGGATCTTAAAAAAAGCACTCTTGCAAAGTCAGAGAAGGCAGAACGAGAGAAAGAGGGACAGAGAGAGAGGGAGAGGGAGAGAGAGAGGGGATGAGATGACAGGAAAGAAGATGAGAAGAGAGGAAATGAAATGAGAGACGGGGGGGCGCTGAGAAGAGGTGCAAAAAGAGGGAGGGAAAGATGGATGGCATATCAAACCAATGCAAATCTGTTCCCTCAACTGTAATCACTTTAGTACTGTATGTGTAGCCATCACACGCACACACACACACACACACACACACACGTACACACACACACACACACACACACACACACACGCACACAGGAACATACACACCGTAAATCCCTCTTGCCAATGCTTATTAAGCCTATGAGAAATCCACTGAAGGCATTTGGTAATCACCCGTAGATTGTTCTGTGATATGATTGTTTGGTATGCGGCCCTCTGATAGACTGAGGGAGGCTGCTGTGTGTGTGTTTTTGTGTCTCTGTGTGTATGTGTATGGATATCAGAAAAAGAGAAAACACAGGAGTAAAAAACAAAACAAGATAATAGTTAGAGATAATTGCTTTCTTCATTTTTTTAATTGAATGCTTAAAGATAAAAGCCAATTAAAAATGTACAAAATTAAACTCTTCAGTGGACAAATATTTAAGGTATAATATGTAGAATTTTATGACAATGTTTACATTCAAATATCTAAATTAATTAAAAATGTTCTAAACCTTTGTTATATATATTTATTTGTTGAGTACTTTCATTACCTCAAATATTTCCAACAGTTATCAAAGCCAGAGAAATCCGTAATTTTATAGTTGTAACGGGACGTGTCTTGTCGCGGCAGCCGCCATGATGAGCCGCCATGACAGACACGAAATGTTTATTGTTGCCAAGGAAACACCGGAGTAGCAGAGAGAACTCCCATGATTCCCCGCATGCAGCCTCGACATCATCTTCTGTTATTGTTTTGATTAAGAGCCCCCTGGTGGCGGATTTTACATACTTTAATATTCTTAGCATAAAGGTCTTATTTCAAGGACAATATGCTGTGCAACTGAATAGAGCAACAACATGTTTTGATTTAGAGATAGCCTGCATTCAGTTCAGTTTAATTTTTTCATCCTTTTAAGGGTCAAATGGACTACATGTTATCCCAGGATGCATTGTCAATGAGGCAGGGAAAAAAAACAAGGACAGGTACAGGATATATTTGTTTACTGGGACAACTGTGCACTATATGCCCTTGTGTAAGGACAGGACACAACACTCATGGGGCTTAGATGTAGAGTAAAGGGTGATGGATTTTCTTTCCTGTATCTATGGTCATCATAACAGTTATGGAATATTTTGTTTTCACATGGAAATGTCTTGTTTAAGTGGCTCAGAGGGTCTAGGGAGCTCTCTTTATGGTAAGTGTATGTGTGGTAAAACAACAACTTCTTTTTAAAAAACAGGTCTTAGTAATTATAAGGGGAGTAATTGGCTGGCGTTCTACAGTGAATCGCTTGAGGCCAATATTTACTGATCATTCATTGGAAGAGTTAAGAGGCCTTGATTGGCCTCTAGGGGCAGGATTACACCTCAGAAGTGAAGTCAAGCATCTACTTTTTGTTCCGTAACCCCCTCTGGAGTGTCTCTAAACTCCTGTCAACACTTTACAGAGCCATAAGCAGCTTACTTTGAATATTTTGATCACTGTGCACACATGTGTTCATGTGTACATACATTACCTTTAAAATCATAGGGAATGGGACACTGTAAAGCCGGCTTTTAATTAAAATGAGGCTTTTTCTTGCAGCCTAAGAACAAACTTTTGTGTGGTGACGAAGACAGGTTTCACTGTGAAGCTGGTGACTTAAGCCACGGGGTGCTGAATGTAACTGCAGGATTATGTATCTTGTGATAAAATTTAGATGTTGAAACCTTAAGGCTGTAAATGTTAATGGATGAAGCCTGAGTGATGTCACCCATTTGTTACTGCAAGGGGCTTTGGAATCCCATCGATTGGGGTCTCAAAAGTGGAAATCCTGTCTCACCCTAACTTTCAGTCAACCTAACGACAGACTGAGAGCTGGAGCTGAGGTGGGGTTCAAGCCTCTTGAAAAAAATGTTACACTGTTATTGTGAATAACACTTATCCTCCATAAAATCAAAACAAATGAGTTATCAACAAATTCACCCCAAGAAACAGACTCATTAGTGGACAGCTATCTGCCGTAACCACATGTACTGCACATTGTTTTTGTCTACATAGCTTCCTATCTACCTGTTCCTCTGACTCTCAGTCAGCTTCTATTCTTCACAGTTTAGTTTAATTTCACCCAGCAAGGCATCAGTGCACCAGTTTGAGCTTTGGTCTGACACTGTCCTTTCTTGTTGGTAAGCAAGACAATTTCTCTGACGGATGATCCTCACCGAACTTGAGCTTCTGTTTTTCTTTTCCCCCAGGTAAAGGTTCTGGCCTTTTCCTGTGACACATTTGTCACCATAGGCACTCATCTTTCTGTCCTTTACTAACTTTATAACGATCTCACTTCTTCTCTTTTTCATTCAATTATCCTTGACCAAACCCTATACCCGAAAATGCTCCTCTCCTGCATCAAAGATTTGAGCTCAGGTCCTCTCTTCTCTATCTGTGAGCCAGTTGCCTTTTTCACAAGGCCATGGCATTGTTTAACAAAAGGACACAACCCTGCAGTCAGACACCACTGTTCCCATTCTGTTCTTATCCACTGATGCTGCCAAACTACAGTAGAAGTGCAATGTTTACAACCAGGTCACAGGCAATTAGGCCTGCAACTTATCTCTCCTTCACATCCCTGCTCCTGTCAATCTGTTCATCCGTCCATCAATCCATCTATCCACCACACAGCCAAGATTTACCCAAGGACTGACAACCCACCTCGTTTCCCTTTTCCTCTTCTTTTTCTCTCAGTCCATCTATCACTCCCCCGCCGCACTCATCCTCCCGCACATCCGTCTGACCTGACTTAAAAAAACACGCTAGCCTGAGGGCTCAAACATGGCTGCCTCTCCATTTTTTATCCCACCTCCTGTCTACCCACAAATTGACGCTGAATTCAGACTACCACCCCCAACAATTTCTTATGATCTTTCAGAACATTATCCATGCATGCCTTTCTTTGTTTTCTTTACCATAAGTTATGTTTCACTAATATAATGACTTACAGTTTCCCTCTCTTTAACCATTGCGGGTTATAGGAAAGGGACTTTCTCTGCAAACACAGGGTTCCCGTACTTCACTGCAGCACAGCGGTGGAGCAAATTAACAGGGTGAGGGTTGGTTAAGAGGGCTGGCATTGGAGATTTATAATGCTGAGTATCTCAACACTGCAGTTATTCTTTTGAAACCCAGACATCTGTGCCTCCCGTATTCCAGAAATAGGTAGAGAGCAGAATGAAAACTTTTTGTAGTTGCACACAAAGGCACTGCGATTCATTCATCCTTTCTTTTCACCCTCCTTTCTTTCTTTCTTTCTTTCTCTCCATGAGATCCTGGAAGCTGTTACAGCACAATGACTTCTAAAATTGCTGAATAATAATGTACAGTAGAGCCATCTAATATGCATTCACCTATGTGCAGTGGAAGGATATTCTGCCTCTTGGTTCCCCTTTATGTCACTGCACAGAATCTGCCTTGGCTGAGACGTGAGATGGGATTGACAGTGGAGCATCTGGGGAATAAAACTTCTCGCGGCTTGTCTTGACAAACAGAGAAGCAGACGAGAGGCTGCCGGGCGAGTGTTTGGTGGTTTCCATACTGTTTACACAACCTTGTTTTTGTTTGGCACCACAATGAGTTTTCCATTGGGGTTTATGTGACAGCAGGTAATAGTTAAAAATGTTGTCTCCCAACTCTCTGCATTCTAATATGTATGTGCTTCAATTATCAGCTACGTCTCTCTAACTCTCTCATTCCTTCTCTCTCTCAAGCTTTCTCTCAATTCACAATTTTCACACAGTGCCACATATGCTATTTTATTCTAAAAAAACATTATGCTGTCATAAGGATGTACTACAACTGTTCTGCAGGCTGTATGTCTTGATACCTGGCGGTTGTTGTTATTTCATACTTTTTTGATAACTGAGCAACCAAACAGACAAGTAGTGAAAGTCCTGTGGGACATTTGGGATATTTTTCAGTAAAACAAAACAGTTGATAACCCTGGGAGAACAGCTAGTTACTAGCATTCAATGACTTTCTAGAAAACACAACGTTAGCTAGTTATAATAGCCTTTCTTATTATATCAATCTGTCAACCTTCTGTCTAGAGGGCGGCTGTGGATCAGTCGTAGAGTCTGTCGTCTCTCAACTAGAAGGGTAGGCATTGTCAGCGGCCTATACATGTGTTGGGATTAATTTATGATGGACACTGTACATGAGAACCTCTGCCATCAGAGTGTGAATGGGTGAGAATGTGTAGGTGTGACCTGCAGGGTAATAGCACTTTGAGTAGTCAGAAGACTAGAAAAGCGCTATACAAGCTCAAGTCCATTTTTTAGGAGCATTAATAACCTTTGTCATACTCTCTTACAGGCAAAAATCTTGAACTCAGATACTATTTGAGTTTCTCACCCTAAGCATGAAGTCAACTTGAAGTCAGATGAAAGTGTGCACAGTGTAACGTTGGTCTACGCTCTTTGATATCTCTGTTCCCTCTTAAATACTACAAAGACAAACACAGCATAAAAATTCCTTGCGCTGCCACACTAAGCTTATTCAAGGACACTAGAGGCAGTTTGTCAGCTTCAATTAGTGTTCGGTGTCCACCGCTCTGTGGTCACCCACAATACAACTTGCTGGTCAGTGCATCACAGTTCACTCATGACTGACAAGACCTTCCAGCTAAAACAAATCGCTGACATCAATCACGCCACAGGAGAAGTCAGAAAATTCTTAAGTATTCATGAGTTGAGGAGGGTCAAAGCGGTTTTCAAAAGAAAGGTTGGAATAAATAGCTATTGAGTGCTGCTGCCTCAAGCTGAAAAAGAAGGACAGGATAAAAGATGAGACTGAGAATTAAAGTTAGCATTTTTGGACATGTGTTTGTTTGCTGTCTGGTAGGGATTGATATGAGCAGATCAATATGAATTGAATTCTTTGAAGATCACTAACTGGATTGGTCCACTAGAAAACAGGAGGAACAGCTCATTTTAGTCAATAACACAATTGATTTCAACGTCAGTGCATCTGAGTATCACCTGATTTTTTCTGGGTTTTTACTGAATGAAAAACTAGAATCTTCACGGTAATGAGACTTATCAGATGTTTTATGATTTCACAAAATGTTATTCGCCTTGAAGCATACACAAACTGCTCGGTAAAAGCCAGTTTTTAGGTTTCTTACTCTCCATAAATCAATGCTCTAGTTGTTAACAGCACCTTTGTTGGACCAAAAAAGCAGTTCCTCCATTCTTCTGTTATTTAAGCTAAGCTAGGCTGCACTGCACTCGTTATACTGAACAGAGACGCAATTAATATCAATATTCTCTCCTAACCCCATTAAGACAAACAAGCCTATTAAACAGAATTACATTTGACAGGCTTAGTCACCACACATCAGACCTTGGCTGTTGTGTTCTTTGTGTGTATTTTTATTATACAATGAATTGCCTTTATTATTTTTACTCATTTGATGCTGAGTGGTAAATGGTGGAGGTTCTGGGTGAAACTAATTGTGCTGTTATATCAAAGTGCTCTAGCATGAACAAGCCATTGCTCGTGTTGCAGTGAATGTGGTATTTTTTCATTTAAATGCAGCTGTACCGTACAATGGCTCCAAGAAGTACACTAGAAACCCTCAACTTTAAATGCAATTGGCGGCATTGGCAGTCATTTTTTCCAAGGGAAAGAGTGTTAAGGTTTAATGCAGTCTTGGGACTATAAGGTGTTTTCACGCATGCGCAAAACTACGAAAAGTTTCCCAACATTTTACCCAGGTTGAGCTAAGTGTGTCAACCCAATCAAACAGCCTAGCCTCCTGGTAAAACTTCCCTGTGAAGTTGGGTGAACCATGTGTGAAGACAGCAGGATATATTCAGGATAATTCATAATGAGTGAGCGGGCAGGGTTGATGATGTTTAGATCAAGTGATCAGTGTGTCACTTGTTCGTTGCTTTGAATAAAGCCAATTACACCTAGCGTTGATATAAAGGCAAAGAACTGGCATTTTAGTGTTGGGCTCTGTAACTTTGTCCGCCATCTCAGATTTCCGCAGCTTTTCTTTTTTTGGCCAGGAGAGGAAGGACTCTACCCCAAATTTTGATTTCTTGACTCATTGGTCCACTAGAAAACAGGAGGAACAGCTCATTTTAGTCAATAACACAATTGATTACATTACATTACATTAACAAAATAAATTGTAGGGACCATGTAATAACTTTAGAGTATTTATTTTTCAAATGTAGAAGGCTGAAAATTCAAAAGACTTCACAAGAACATTTTCATGTGTGAAACTGTCACTCATTAAGTGTTTCACTTTAAACATACTGAATACTTAAAATCTCAAAATGGAGATATTGATCAGAATGATAAATATATATGAAGACGCACACACACACACACACACACACACACACACACACACACCTATGAAGTGAGGTGATGGTGAAGGAAAGATGTGAAGGAAGAGTCTGTGAAGCAGTACAAATCAATGACGTCCTCTCTCTTCCCTCCGTCCCTCCCTCTCTGCTCCCCTCCCTTCTTCTATTTCTCCCACGCATCTTTAACTCCATCTCCCCTTCTTCCACTTCCTGCCCCCACCATTCTCTCCACACTCTCCCACCTGCCCTGGAGGAGGGGGAGACACGCTGAATAAAGATACATGCAAATCTACCTAATAGGATGGAAAATTGGGGGGAAATAGGGATCTTTCCCCTTGGAGATATTTTTCCTCCGTCACTATCTTCACGCCCTTCACTCTCTGCCTCTTCTTGCACAGATTTTCTTTCTCTTTTCCTCTGATTTATTTATTTTAGTTCCCCTCGAACTTAACATCCGTGTCTCATTTTCCTGACTCACATAATGCCCATCTTTCTTTCTGCCTTTTTCTCTCTCTCTGTGACTCATCAGCACCTCCTCTCTAACCTCCCTCTCATTTGACATCGCCCTCCATAACCTGCAGGACTTCTTTTTTTTCTTTTTTTACATAATTGTAATAATCAGTTCCAGTGGTGATGCCCCTCGTCTAACCTCCCTAAAATAGCACTGGCTAACTTGCCCTTTAGAGCTGCATCCTAACTATTTTGTTCCATTAGCAGGGAGTGCATGAGAGGCTGCTGACACGATCTACACGCTGGGCGGAAAAAATCTCAATTTAATAAACATCTTATTATGCCTCGTTGCCTGTTAGCAAGCGTAGCATATTTGATACTATCAGATATCTTGATCTAGCCTTTAAGTCTTGGTTTGTGCACTGTTAATTTTACAAAGTTACTTATTGAGTCTTTTTTCTACTTCATGGCAACTATCCTCTTCATGTGTATACCTCACTCTTCAATGTTATGCACACACTGCTGGATGATATTGGAAAAAACTTCTGCCATGCTAGCTGCTTTACTCCATTGGAGGGTAATGTTGGTTGGTACAGAAGTTTAAGACGTTGGTGGAGACTGAAACAACTACGGAACAGATTGCAATAGAATCCTGACCAGACATTCATGGTGTCCAAATCCTGTTAAGATTTGTTAACACCTGACTTGTTTGGGATGCAACATTCTTCCATGATATTCTGCTTTATTTACTTGAAACTGATTCTGATTGGCACAAATGTTCAGAGCTGGGCACACATCCATCAATCCGTTAAACATTAAATATTGGCGTTATATTTTCCTGGATTCTAATCTTTAACATGAACGTATCATATTGAGGATTTGAAAAACATTTGTGCTGTGATTTTCAATATAAGGGTCCAACTTTCAAAGAGCCCTTTACCTGAAGACTGACTGCATCGATGAGGACTCTCCTCATCCTCCAGTACAACAAACTCAACATATTTGGGCAGTCTTTTAAAAGCCATCAGATTGATTTCATGTTCACTTGAAACAGTTGATATCTTGCCAAGTCCTGGTGACTTTCTGCTCTGTGAGCAGATAAAAATCATTGAAACAGAGAGCAGCAATATGTTATTGGTATGCAAGCCAAGAACAGGTGGGCGCTGAACCAAAATACAGCAGGAAGTTTCTCTCCACATATCTCAAGGAACGGCTTTGTGTACAAGTGAGACCCACTGCTATCTCCTGAATACAAATAAACAAACATCCAAGACCCTTCGTTAAGGATATCTCAGTTCTTCACTTCAGTCATCACTAGTTTAGACATGTAAATTGTCCCCAAAGACTACTACGTCAAATAAAAGCCATTTAGAAAAGAGACTAATATCCCTCTGTGACACTAAGCATGAAATATGAAGAGGTTTTAGAAAAGGAATCTCGGAATGGTAAATTTAATAAAAGTGAAATAACAGATTCATCTTCTTGTTCTGGGCCTGGCATTAAACAAAACCACTTGTGTTCTCTCTGGTTCAGATTTTTCACCCTAATCCAGAGGATAAAATATGTTTCCTTCAAGAATATCTACCCTCTGTAACATTTTATTCAAAAGGATATAACAGCTGTGTCTCCCACTATGTAGTCTTATGAAAGAAACTCAGACAACAATAATTAACTCTAATCTGAGCTCAGTTGAAATGGGTAATGGTAAATAGCAAATCATCCCTGCATGCATGTGTATTTGCTTGGTTGAAAGTAGAAACCTACTGTTCCTCTGTGTTACATACTGACGGTCATGCAGACTGATATTAATTGCCATGCAAAGCCAAAAGGGCTAGCTTAGCATTTCTGAAGATGCCAGAAGATTTATGCAAATGTGTGTGTATACATCCGCTTGCATGCATTCCTGAGGGAAGTGTGTGTGTGTGTGTGTGTGTGTGTGTGTGTGTGTGTGTGTGTGTGTGTGTGTGTGTGTGTGTGCGCGTGTGTGTGTGTGTGTGTGTGTGTGTGTGTGTGTGTGTGTGTGTGTGTGTGTGTGTGTGTATGTGTGGAGGGCACATTAAGCCATCGCATTAGAAAATATGCCTTTCAATGGTTCAAAACATGTAATGGAAGAAATTCTTCTCACATGCTGACAGGATTGTGGGTTGGGGGGGGGGGGGGGGCGTCCAAGGTCCCATGACTCTGTGAAGTCACTTAGCGTAATTTACCACATATGTCAAACCAGGCCGGTAGATGATAATTGAAGATGACCTCAATTTAAGAGTGCTGCAGTTTGCGAGGCCATCGATTCTTACAAAGAGGGACAATATTTCTGAGTCTCCTCCAAAAGATGGAGAATATGTGCTGATGTGAGAGCCAAAAAAAGAGAGCATGAGCATGTGCGGGAGAGTAAGAGGGTAATGATTGTGACTCTATCATGACCTGTGCTGCTGTTTCTATCTCTCGTACAGGATCTATAGGGATCAGGTCATCTATCTCCTTTCTAGCTGTCTCCCTGCCTGTTTCATTTTCTCTCTTTCACATGCACCCTTTCCCTTAATCGAGCAACAATGCATCAGTCTTTCGCCGTACCCCTTCCTTTTTTATTATCCTCCTTTTATTCCCCGTTTAGCCGCAACCCTTTTACATTGTGCTGCTTCTTCAGTATAAATCTGAAGCCATTTTTCCTCTCTGAAGTCATTTAAGATGTCGCAGATAGCTAACTAAGCAATTACACATGGCAGACTTGTCGCCTCTCTATAAGAGCGCATTGGAGCCTTGCATGCCTGTAGATGTATAGTGAGAGAGATATACGCTCCCATGTACTGTATAGCTACTGAAGGTAATGGAGCAGAAAGCCAATTCTACCACAGGGCAGCCATAATAATTACGACAATATCAGGTGTCTGCTATAATCATTATCACGCGACAGCTGTGTGCATATGTGTGAAGTATGATGGGGGTAAATATTCTCGATGAGGGACTGAAAAAGGGCGAAGGCAGATTATGGAGATGGCAGACTGGAGAGATGGAAGGAAGAGAGAGGAAGAGGGGATTGAGTGGGGGGAGGTTAAAGAGGGGGTCCTTGGATGAATAATTCAATTAAGGTAAGATAGAAAAAGGAGATAAGAGTGCAGCACAGAGTGTCAGTCATTAGTGAGACCGTCAGGAGAGATAAGAAACATACAGAAGAGTGAGGGCCTGAAAAAACCCGCTCAGGTTAGTGGTACTCAGAACAGAATGAAGTTTAAATACCGTAATTATAGGTGTATGTGTACACTGCTAATGATCTGGCAGACACACACTCCCTCTACAACTCAATAAATCAGAGGTTGCTGTACAGTAGTGTGAGCATGTTGTCCATAATGTATAAATCCTTAATGCAGACACTGAATGGCTCTCCTATATATAAACACATGGCTGTACATTAGCAGTGGTGTACAAGAGAAACACATTAAACTCCATATTGAATGAAAGTGAATGCACATGGTGTAGTGACCTGCTGCGCAACAAAGAGAGAGATCATCTATAATTTAATCAGAAAAATAACTAATCTTAATTTAATGTGTTTCAAGGGTTAGACTTGTTTTTTTATTTCTAGGGAAGGTCATTGTAAGGTGAAACCTCCGTCTCCACAACCATTAAAACACAAAGTTCCCACCCAGTGAAGGCTACATTAATGAAGCGATGGCTGCTGTAAGAATAGTTTGCATGTTGTAAGGATCAAATATTTAGCAGGCTTCTAACACGTGATGGTTGGGACTGTTACATACATGCTTACATCGCCCTACATGGCCTTGCACCCGAATATCTAAATGAGCTTTTAACTCCCATACTGCCCAAGAAGACCTCTGAGATCAGCTGCTTTGAGTCAACGTTGAGGTCAGAGAGTGATTGAGCTTTTTCTGTCATGGCACCTCGGTTCTGGAACAGTCTTCCACTTTCTATCCGTTCAGCTGACTCTGTTTTTAAATCCTGTCTTAAAACTCATTTTTACAGACTTGCCTTTTTAGCTGACGGATCATTTTATCTCAGCTCCAGCTTGCATAATTTAACTCTTCTGTTTTACTGTTTTAACCTCCATTGTCTTTGTCTCTTTTAGGGTGGTTCTGTTTTAACTGTATGTCTGAGTGTTTGCTGTTTCCAGAGGCGCTGCTTGTCAACAGGCAAGGCAGGCAACTGCTCTGGGCCCCAGGCCAGTAAGGGGACCCTGAGAGCTGACAAAATGAAAATTAAAGCAGCGACGCGTAATGTGCAAATTTTGCAATGACAGTAGGAAACCTCTCAAAGGGGGCCCCATCTGACAGTATTCACTCTCCTTGCCCTGCTGAAGACTGGTTGGAGGGCCCCCCAATTGATTTTTGCCTTGGGCACGAACTGACTCTAGAATCGCCACTGGCTGTTTCTGTGTGTGCAATGGTGATCGTCTCTTTTAAATTGCCTCTGTAAAGCACTTTGTGAACCCGTCTTGATAAATGTTCAACAAAACAAGTATTATTATTATTATTATTATGTTAACCTTAAAACATACTAACACCGAATATAACACTCAAGTTACTGAATGTCTGTCGGTCATGTTTGTGCTTTCGGGCTTATGTGTGTTTGAAGAGTGTCTTCAAATAACAGAGTTAAAAGCTGAATTCTTACAGCCTCTGTACATGGGGCGCCAGTGGTTAGTACGCGTGCCCCATGTACAGAGGCTGTAGTCCTCGAAAGCGGATGGCCCGGTTTCGAATTTGACCTGTGGCTCCTTTCCTGCATTTCATTCCCGGCTCTCTCTCTCCCTGATTTTTGACATCTATCTATCTTTGAATAAAGGCATACAAAGCCCAAAAATAAATCTTAAAAAAAGCTGAATTCTTGGGTTTAATAGATTTTTTTAAACAATTTTTCTAGAGAATTTCACGTGTATGTGAAAGCTAACATAATGCTGGTTAGATTAATGTTGAGAGTCCTATTGATAATTCTTGTGACGCTTTCATAATTCACTTTTTCTAAATTGATGAAGCTGAAGTGAGAATTATATAAGCTCTATCTACGACTCCCCCTGAACAACTATTTAAAATAAAATCCACTTCTTCATGAAGACAATCTGCTGCACTGCTTCCCCAGTTTTCAACCATGTTATTAAATTAAAGTTATTGCTGCGGCTGATTGCTAATTGCTGCTAATTATGATTGCAAAATGATTTACGAGGTATTATTAAATTTTATAACCGCTTATAGACCATTATCATAATCACGTAAATTAAATCTAGTTAGTGTATTGCCAAATGCGTACAGGTTAGACTGAATTACAGTTATATGATGACTCAGCTTACAATCGCCCTGCTCAGATTTGTGTTTTTGTCATTAAGACAAAATGTTGGTTTTAACAGAGAGAGAAAGCAGCTGTGGTCCATTCAAAATTCACCGGTCGGTTAAACATGATTATGAATGATATTTGAGATGAAATACTTTAAAAGAGCCCTATTTTTGGAGGCGACTGAAAACATTGTCTAAATTGCACAAATAGGGGTGCTGGTGGCCTGGTGTTTGGTGCATGTGAGGAGGCCCTGGTCCTCCGGGCAGGCGGCCCGGGTTCAGGTCCGGCCTGTGGCCCCACCTGTCGTTCCCCAGTTTTCTCTGCCCGATTTCTGACTCTATACACTATCCTGTTTCTAAATAAAGGCATACAACGCCCCAAAAATAAACCTTTAAATTGCACAAATAGGCTAACTAGCACTGGTCTAACGAAGAGATGTCTCCTGTCTCAGGCTGACTTGTCTGAAGTTCTTTTACTCAGTTTAATGATTGAAAATCCAGCATGTTACATTTCAACATCAGGATGCTTTAAATTATAAAGACATCTTCACTGCCTGTGGTTCATACTATATAATTAACCTGAGAATGAAGCATTGTGACTCAGGTCATCATTACGTTCCGGAGGATGTTAACCTCTCGGGTCAAAGGTACAGGGTTACTCTTCATGATCATCCATTTTCATTAAGCTCTATTTTCCCCTCTAACCTGCTATCATGCTCAAACTGCACAGGTGAATACAGAATGAAAACTAAGAAACAGAAGTGAATAAATCCTTTACAGTATAAGATGGTATGCATTATGTATATTTTTTTTCCCACTGCTCCATGAGTGCTTTAATCCCCTTCTTACTTTTTCCCCTGCACATCGTTACACATAAATTGCCTCAGCGGGCTTTCCTCTGGCTTATCTTTGCAGCGGTGAGGAGGTCAGAGCCAGGTTATTTAGACTCACCTCTTTTCCAGCCTGACACATATCTTCCATGATTTTATTGAAGGTTAGACACCCTGCATGAACTTCATTTACCAGAGCTCCTCATCTTTTGTAAAAGGTATGATTCAGCTACAGAAAGTGAATATGCAGGCTCTCAGAGAGGAACATTATCCTCCCGTTACTCATTCGATTCCACGTTTGAATTTAATTGAATCCCAAAGACAGATAAACAAATGTCCTGTGTGTTCAAAGAGATCGTGGCAGGCGACTGTAAAGTGTAACAAGTGCCTCAGTTCCCTCAGAAGTAATTATGCTCTGTGATTTGGGAATTGTGCCTTAATGTAATTATGTTGCACTTTAAAGATTCATTTTGTCTATGATGGCATGCCGCGTGATGTTGGTGTCTCACCAAATTATCCGTAATCACAGCTCCATACCTCTACTCATATATTTATAGAGTGATCCCCCGGGTATGGAGGACAGAGACTGTGCTTGTATGTGTGTCTTTGTGTGTGTTTGTGTGTGTGTGTGTGTGTGTGTGTGTGTGTGTGTGTGTGTGTGTGTGTGTGTTTAGGTGTGTTTGTAATGTCACAGCGTCACTGGAGATTATGAATTGTACGTTTTGCCCCATGTAGTGTATATTTGTAAACCAGATCTTCTCCTATGAAGCATGACGAGTGAGGGGAAATCAACATCAGTGAGGCGTTTTTACCATCCCAGTTCATTAGACCCTGTGTCCACTGATGGAGGGTTTTTTCACACTGGCAGCGGCAACATCCTCAATTTCAGAGCGCTGCCATTTTACAAAAGCTTCTCGTTGAACCAATTAACACTAAAGAGAGGTGAGTCATTGGATGATTGTGCATCCAACTTGCCCAGAGAAAAATAAGTAACCAAACTTAGATAAAAACAAAGAAGGGTGTGAACTGAAAAAGGTAATAATAGTTAAATGCTTTAACTTCGTCTTTGCATTTTTTCTTCCACATTAATAGAAAAAGGGGGAAATAATCCTTAAGAATCTAGAAGTAAATACAGACAGACAGGTAGCAGAACTGTTCTCTTCTCCACAGAAGTGACAGCCACAAGGAAAGAAAAAGCTGAATAAATATGAGATGAAAATAACGTAGTGAGCAGGTGCAGAGAAATTCCCCAGTAAATCCAGGAATTATGTAAATCCACTGCAGCTGCAGAAATGATTCCCCTCTTCACCCACGGTAAAACACCACACAGGGGTCCTGTTTTAACTACTTACCCTGCTGACTCCCCGGCCCCTGTCTTCTCCATAATTTGTTCCCAGGATTTCAAAGAAGATGTTGGGGTTGGTGCCATTGTCGGTGAATTCTAGGAAACTGGTGAGGCCGCTCACTCCGAACTGCAACAAAACAAGAAGGAATGATTTAATAATCTGTGGAATTGTTCTGCCACTACTCCTGCTTGGAAAAATTACAAATTAAAGGGACCTTATCTCTATCTGTCTGAGTAAGGCAATAGCTGCTGACAGCCCTGACTAATGTAACCTGGAGTTATATTAATAAAAGTTACATCCAAGTAATATTTACAGACTTCATTTATTGATCATTCATTTTAGTACAGAGGCAGAATTGTTTTCCTGATAACTGAAGGTTTGGGTAAGACATCTCTTAGCAACACTGCGGTGCATTTACCACCTCTTCTCAACAGACCATTTTTGGACTCCAACTGTGCGAGGCTATTTGCGCCGTGTTTGTGAATTAGTCCAGAGAAAGTCAGAAAACACGAGCACGTCACGTATTTTGGTGCTGAGTCATAAAAAATCACTAGACATGATGCTTAAAGTCTCACAACACTGTGGCGCCCAAAGATGTACTTATTTATTTTCTACATTCGTTAGCAAATAAATGAGTATATCTTTGGGTCTTTGTGCATCATATCTAGTGTTTGTGAAGTAGACACTTTTTTGCAATGAAGTTTTTTGGGTAGAAAGGGGACAGTGTTTCCCCAAATGATTGCATAATCGCTCATTTCAAAACGTGCAACCAGCACTAGTGCACAGAGATGGTGCTCTGCAGGGCGATCGGGGTGCATTCAACCCCTGTGTGTGTTTTGTGAATTAGAAGCTGCCTTTCTGATTCATTTTCACAGGTTTAGCGGGCTCAAAAGTGAATCAGGCCTTGATTGTGATTCCACACAAAAAAGATACGTTGCCTTTAATCACAGCAAGACGAATCATGAAGAAAATATTTATTCTGACAAGGACAACCGGTTATAAAATCTGTATACAATTCTGTTATTACACAAAGTATAAAACACAAAAGGCAATTAAGTAAAACACTTAACAAAGATTAAAAATAGAGTGCACAAGTACTTTGTAAATAAGTACTACTGGTGTGATTGTGGTCATCATCGTGCTGATTGCTTTCATTATCATAATTAGCGTCTTAATTATGTCTGTTCTCATCAACAGAAGAATATTTTTTTGGCTGTAAGAGGCCTCAACAATAATTGTTGCTGTGAAGTCTGACATTAAGTTATCACACTCGCTAAAAATCAGTTAAATAACTGAATATAGTCAAACAGAGACATGAATCATCTGTTTCTCAAGAACCGGTCCGATGAAAGAAGAGCGAGCTGGACATACAACTTTTTTCTTTTTTAAATGAGAGGCTGCAGTTTGAGGTGGATTTATTCAATAACAAGAACAAACACACACACACAGCCACACAACCAGCACACATAAGGTGTCAGTCCCCAGCGTTGCCCTGCCTTCTAGTGGTGTGACCTGTCAGTGGAGGTGACACTGCTCCTGCTTCGGGGAAGGAGAGGTGTTATAATACGATTCATGTTCAATGTGTGTCTGTGCTTGAACCTGTGTGTGACATTATGATGCACACATTCACACATACATATATAGTTGCATAGCATGCACACACCTTCATATCGTGGTATTTATTGATGGGCATTCATCATCAGTATTTAGAAATCCCACATTTTTCAATACATGGCATGAAGTTGATATTAAAGCACGGCACTGGGCTGCAATGTAGTCTACTTTTAACATAGTTTGGGGGCAGCTGTAGGTCAGTGGTAGACTCGGTCGTCTCTCAACCGGAAGGTTAAAGGGTTCGATCCCCAGCTCCTGCAGCAACATGTCCGATGTGTCCTTGGCAAGACACTTAACCCCAAGTTGCCCCCGCTGCTCCGTCCGTGGGGGCATGTGAATGTGTGCGAATGGGATTAGTTACTTCTAATGGTCACTTTACATAGCAGCCTCTGCCATCAGTGTGTGAAGGGGTAGGTGTGACCTGCGGTGTAAAGGTGCTTTGAGAAGTCAGAAGACTAGAAAAAGTGCTGTACAAGCTCAAGTCCATTAACCATTTACAATGACTTGAAAATAAGAATTGTCTTTTTTTGGTTGTCTTTATATTAACAGAGGGAATGACTTCAATTGAAATTGCAACTAAGCTACAAGAGCAATGAAAATCTAGATATTTGGGAAAGATTGCTTTCATTGTAAAAGTGAAGATGATTTTAGTTTGAAATGAGTGATATCATAACATGTAAAGAAGAATACACCCAGTCCAAGAAACAAAGTATTTATCATTTTTTAACTTGGATCAGAGCGGTGAAAGAAGCTTGAAAGTTTGCACATGTGTTCATGTTCACAGAAAAAGGTGATAAAATGTGCATTAGTATCTCCTCTTTGACTACAGTTTGTCTGATATTGTTTATATATAATGTACATTTTGCATTTGGCATATATAACCGTAGTTAATTGCTTTATTCCCCAGGGTCGACAGAACAAACAAACACACACACACACACACACACACACACACACACACACACACACACACACACACACACACACACACACACACACACACACAGCGTCACACTTAATAGACTGCATGTTTATTTGCTTTCTTGGAAGCCGGGCTGCACCCGGATACTGTTCATTGCCTTTCATAATTATTGAGTTAATTAATGTTGGCAGCTCAGTATTGGCACAATACATTCAAACAATTATCTTCCCTTTAATTGCACCTGATACAAAGAACACGCCACTGGGCCCATGAGACCGAGTGGGGGGAAAAATAGAAAAAAAAAAAGAAAGGAGACATGAAATGAGTTTTTCATTATTGGAAGATGAAAGTAAACACCTGTTGTTTGAAATGGGAGCAATAATGAATTTGGACTTTGATACAGTCTCAGACCCTGGTTGAAGGGGTGTGCAGAAGGTCTCACTGTGCCTTTAAAAAGTGATCAATGAAACTTTAAATGGAGCCTAAAACTTAACAGGCTACCTTAGATTTAATGGTGGTTACACACCAGCCAATGACAGCTTAGCGCCATGTAGCAAACGCATCACATTTTTTGGATTACTGTTACAGCAGTTTCACTTGCTGCATTTTATTTGTCAATGAAATCCAAACGTCAACATCAATCCAGCTCCTTGTCAACAGCTGCAAATAAGTATTTATCATTAGCATAATGGCCCCACATACCAAAACGCTGATTAAACACACAGGCACGCACAGTAAGGAACACACAGTGCTGATACAGTGCAAAATGGAAGTGATGCCAGGCTGCTGACTTGAACTCTCCTACTGCTCAGGGCCCTTTAACACAGCTCTGTTGAGACAGCCATCAGGACTGCTTTAACAGCCGGAGCTGGCTGATGAAAGTGTTGCCAAGACCCAGCCTCATCTCAAGGTGAAATGCAGAGATAGATATAAAAGGCATTGCACTGCATTTATTATTGTCTGACACTAATCCTAAATTAGCATTTCACTTGGCTTCATCATTCAGTCAAACTGCCTTCCCTGGAGCACTTCTGTATTGATATCAAAACAGAGGGCATTGATCCAATTGGATTTAACAGTGATGAAAGTGTTGCCAAACCCCAGCATCAAAAACTCAAGGTGAAATTCAGAGATTCATAAAAAATCACAGCTGCGGGATGAAATCCACTATCTCCCAAAAGTCAACTGTTGAGGAACTGAACAAACTTGCTGATTGATGCATGTTTTTTTTTAAAAGGTGTGCAATCCTTTGAATTCATAAGCAATTAGTTCATGAAGTCTGCAAAGCACAGGAACGTGGAAACTTTTAGTCAAAGTAATGAACAGAAATTGGATTTTCATGTAGTAAGAACAAAGGTAGACTTATTTAAAGCCTCCTCTGTGTCACTCATGATCCCTGGTGGGGATTTCAACTCGAGTAAGAGACGGCATTGTATAAATTAATTTAGCAGAGACTGCATCTTGCTGTTTCAATAACAGCTAAGGAACGATGGCGCCTGGTATCCAAAATTTCATGTAATGAGCACAATGTCTTGAAATGCAAATGTTCCCCTAAATGAAAAGTGTGAGAACTGCTTTTCCTCTCACTAAAAAGATACACAGGAGACTTGAATAAAAATAGGAAGACATCTGAGTTTGTGCTTGCATGGAGTAGTTGGGTTAGGAAATGGGCATGTTGTGTTTTTTGTTTTTCACGACTGCAGTAATCAAGACTCATCTCCAAACAGACAGGAAGATGTGTTTTTTGTTCTGAGTAAAGACTTCATTTTTTGGCAGACACTGTAATGAGATTTTTTTTTTTTCAGGCTGGCACAAACACCTACAAGTATCACACAGCAGCCGAGCACAGCAGGAGGCTGATGAAACACAGGGACAGCTCGAAGTCAGATTCGAGACAGGTGACCTTGATCAAAGAGATGAACAACGAAGTTTCAAAAGTTAATCAGGGAAATGGAAGTGTTGGTTGTCTCATCTTTCTGATTGGTATAGTTACTTTCACTGTTTCACATCGTCTTATCTGTATAACGGTGAGTTCATAAATGGTTTTGATTTTCATTTAAAGAATGTCTACATGTTTAAGAAGCAATAAGATATCTACAGAATTAAATCACCTTCCTTTATCATCAGACATTAAGCTATGCAACATGCTATGTTGTAGTGTTGACATCTCTGACAAAAATGCAGCAGCCAGTACGTCCTCCTCCTAAGTTTAGATTCTTGTCCTGAATTTTCAGTTCTTGTTTTGACCACAGAACAGAGGCAGTTTTATTTTTTTGACAACAATCAAGAGAGAGATGTTTTAGTGTTGTTGTCTTACTAACTCTTATTAAGATGGTTACAAGTTACACTTCATCACCAGACAAAAAAACATATGTAGTTTATTTTGAATAAGGATGTTTTAGCAGTATTATGGTAGAGTGTGATAAGCACATACATTTATTCTGCAATACGCTGACCATATATTACAATGTTTCACATCTGGATCATGGTTTTAAAAAAACGGACTGTGTCGAGTGCATCAGTCACTTGTTTTGTCCATATAGCCTCACATCACTTTATTGAACTGTTACGGTGAACTCAGCAAGCACGCTTCTTGGAAGAAACACTCTATTTTCTTTGAGCCTGCACGTGTGTGTGTGTGTGTGTGTGTGTGTGTGTGTGTGTGTGTGTGTGTGTGTGTGTGTGTGTGTGTGTGTGTGTGTGTGTGTGTGTGTGTGTATCTGCTGTGCTGTGTCTGCCTGTACATTGGTTTTAATAGTATCTAACTGTAGCTGAATACCTCTCTGTTCGACTTGCGGAGAAATGTGTGTTTTCCTCTTCATTTTCTTACCTTTTTGACAGTGTCCAGCATGCTCTTGCCTCCCTGCCATGGTTTGGAGTTCTTCCGGATGCAGCTCAGACTGGCCATGCTGTGCCACTTCCTGTCCTCCAACTTTCTGTGGAAGGTGTTGGCCAGCAACAGCACTGAATCATAGATGTAGCGGTTGGTGATCTACCAGGGGGGGGGGGGAGAAATGACAAGAAAGTCAGTCGGCAATACAGAGAGAGAGATAATCAAGGATAAGAGGATGATAAGATACTTCTGCATAATGCTGATCAAGTTGAAAACAAGAAACTGACTCCATCATGACTTCCTAGTGATCAAAGTCTTGGATCCATGTGCTCCAGTTATGAAGTCTAGTTTTGAAAGATGGACCAATACAGACATGCAGATTTTGGTAATAAGCTGAAGAAATAGGCCAAACGCTTTCAAGCTGAAATGTTATCAAAATTAAATACTTCACTCGCATTAATATCCATCAGCACTTTGATCATAAACGGGGGCAAAAAAAAACAAACATCTTGCTTTGCTTTGCAGCCTCACTCTTTCCCTCCTCTATCTTCCTGCTTCACCTAAAACACGGCATCTTTGCACACCCACAGACACTCAGAGGAAAAGCTTAAAGGATGACATTAATTAAAGTGTATTGATAGGTACTTGGCACCAAAGAATGAGACAGAGAGAGGTGAGAAAGATAAGGAGAGGAGTTTATTCAGTCTGTGATCGATCGTTACGTGATTTACCCAGCTTCTAGTCTCCATGTAGATGAGAAAATAATAAATAGATCGACGACTGCAGTTAATCATAAATAATAATCCCGACATTTCTACTGACATGACAGCTAATGATGGTTTTGTCTTCTTTCCAGAGAAATAAACTTTCAAGTTCATCTTGAAAAGTGATTAAATGGTAAAGTTTCTGATGTCAAAAGAATCCAGAGATTGATCATTTAAAGATTTTTTTAACATAAGAATGTGAAACACCAAGATTGCATAAATCTTGATACTGTCATTAAAGTGCTGAACAGCTTGCTAAAAAAATAACTCCATTGTATAGCAGAGATGAACTTTCCTGACATGTCAGGATTGATTGTGAAGAACACTGACACATTGAGAAGCATGTATATAAAGTAGGGCTGTCAAGCGAAGAAAGGTTTTAATCAGGAATAATCATTACATTTGCAATTAATCACACTCTGATTCCATGGCTGAAATTATGTTATTTCACATTTAGGAATACAAATTGTGAGGCTCGGTGGTGTGGTGGTTGGTGTGCGTGCCCAATGTACGAGGCTGAGGACCTCCAGGTGGGTGGCCTGGGTTCGAGTCCGACCTGTTGCTTATTTCCTGCATGTCATTCCCCACTCTCTCTCTCTCTCTCTCTCTCTCTCTCTCTCTCTCTCTCTCCCTGATTCCTGACTCCATCCACTATCCTATCTCACCAATAAAGGCCGAAGAAATAAATTAAAAAAAAAATAAAAATAAATGTGAGGCTTTTATTTTGAATTGTTGTACCTTCTTCAGCTGAGTACTTTACTTGCTATTTGAATTCAACCCTGCTTTTATTTTGAAATAAAGTATTGTAAGAACTCCAAGGTTACGACATTATCTTAACCACGGAAAATGAACTGGTTACGGATCAAAAACATAACGAAAACAGCTAAAGAGGAACGTTTAAAAAGTCAAATGTTTGATGTCATGAGGTGGATTTGACTTTTGACTCGTCAGCTGAGCTGTCTGAGAGTTACAATGAGACATTCAAAGATGCAGCAGTGTTGTTCTTTTCCATCTTTGTGACTACAGGAGACACTACAAAGGCTAATTCCCGCTGCATGGCATATGACAAATCACAATTTAAAAAAATGAATGCATTAATTGAAGACCTTAATGAATCACGATTAACTAGTTAATGCAGACAGCCCTCATATAAGAATATAAAGACACACAGTCTGAAGCACGTCAATGTTGTTTTGTGAAAACAACTTCATAGAATATAATTTCATCCAAACGTGAAAAAATATGTTTTAAAAACTACCATGTCAAGTTTATCTTACTGTTAACTTTTCTTTCACCCGTGCACATCTCTGTCTGTCTCGTTCACTCGCTGTCTCTTTTCCATCAATCATTCTGTCTCACTTTCTCACTGCCTGCTGCTTTTTCTCAGAAAATTAAAGTGAAAATCTACCGCTCTATGGGGAGCTTCAATGATCAGTGGGCTCTGCAGACTCCAAGTGAACATTATATGGTGTGTGTGTGTGTGTGTGTGTGTGTGTGTGTGGTCAGCCTGAGTTGATATGCTTCAGTGCAGTGTGAAATTGGGCTTCTGGGCCACTCTCTGACCGCTGAGCAGATCTGCTTCCTCTCTCTCTCTCTCTCTCTCTATCGCTCTCTCTCTCTCTCTCTCAAATTCACCCACTCACAAACCCACCCGCAAACACACACCCACACTTGATATCAACATGAACATGTGTACAACCCTGTTTCAACTGTTCCTCTCTTTGCCTGATACACAAAAACAGTTTGTCCTTGACTGAAATGAGCCACACTCGTACACAGACGCACACACACACACATATGCACACACAGACGCACACACACACACACACGCTCCCACGCCGTCCCTCCACAGTGCAATGAACGCTCACGTCTGTGCTCGACCTGACAAATAATGAACACGTTGGAGGGGTTGATTCCTGATAATAGCTTTTTACACTTGAGGAGCACTCCATTCATATTAGAGCACACAAGTAGGGCTTTATTTACATTACTGAATGCTTCAGGGCTTCTGTAGTTGACAATGGTGTCGCATTAAAGGGCGAGAGTAGTTTGCAATGCAAGACTCCAACCTATGGGCTTCAATCAACCTTTTGATTTAAATAATGTTTAAAAATAAATCCATGTATTTAGTTGATATTTTCATTTCATTATAAGACTTTACTCCATTAAAAAACTAATAACCATTTTTACATCCCGCTTCTGATTATCGTGGGTGTAGGCCTGGAGCACAACTGTCTCAGGACTTGAAAGGCAGATACCCACATAAACATTAAGAGCACGTCTCTGTTTTTTCGATGTATTTCCAACTTTCATCAAATGTGTTCCCTCAGGGGCGTATGCATCCACATAAATCAACAGCACATTAATTCAATTTCATTTTTTTGTCTTGACACATAAATAAGAGTGTGTTCCCTTTTCTCCGCTCTGTTTGACGGCAGCTTGATGAGTCACACACACACAAGTAGGGGTAATAATTGCATACATATTGCCACCCCAGGGGACATGTAAGTAAATAAATAAATGTGGAAAAAACAAACAAAAAAAAATATATGTATAAGCCCAGGAAATGTGAAGGCGGAGGAAATAAACTGTCCCTGTGTTTTTCTATGACCAGACTTCAAGATGAATTGTGTAAACCCAGATAAACACACATAAGGATGTGAGGCAGCTTTTGCCAAAGTGATTAATGTTGCAGGTGAAAAACCTCAAGCTGTGTGTGCTGAATCAACCAGCTTTATGTAATGGGAGGCGTTTGGATTGGGAGACAAGTTAGCCTGTCAAACTAAAAGAACAGGAGTCGTTTTAAAAGACAGAAATGGAGCAACAGTGCTGCTTTTAATACATTACTAATGTTTTAAAAAAATAACATCCCCCTCAGAGGAAACTGTTAAAACATAACACAAAGAAAATGTGAGTTTTCCAGAAGACGTGGGCATGAACAGCATGTAACTCTGCGACACAGCCACACCACACACATCAGTGCTGCTGAATGTATGATGGTGGAAGAACTCGACTACGCCCTCACTGGATGTGCCAAAGTTACAACTTATTGTCTCTTTTTTTCTCCCCTGGATCTCGAGGTGTTGCAGTTCATGTTCAATGCCAATAAAGTTATTCCCAAGAACAGGATAGCCCTCACAAATAACATGGTCCAGAAATGTTTTTCAAAGTCTATGCATTCAAACAAGCCTGCAAAATGATAGATACGCAGTTATAAGAAATGTAATAAGAAAAACAAATAGCTTGAATATTTTTCTCACGTCTTTGGCAGACTTGTCAAAGTCAATATCATCAATGATTAGTAGGAAGAGGGTTGTGGAGGCAGTTTTTTTTTACGTCAGTCTTGGACTGTGGAGACATTATCTATGGTACGCACCCTCCACAAAACTGAAGTGTTGTGATTCTGTTCATCATTCTGTGTCAAGATTTATTATTGGTGAAGATGAAACACATCAATGTATGATGGTCTGCTTCCAAGATGTCAGAACTGGAAAAGTCTGCTTGTTGTTATTCTGCATCCTGACTCCTGGAATAAGTTACAGCAGCTCTTTGACGTAAATGCACTTCCACTATCTTTTGGACATTTAAGAAGTTTCAGGAAAATGCTTAACCTCTGTTTGTTACTGTTTTACATAAGTGTACCTTTTAATTCATTACATTTTGGATTTATCTTTCACACCAGATTTTATCCATCTTTTAATTGTTTTTTAATTGCTCCTGTAATTTGACTCGGTATCATTCTAAAAGAGTGTTTCACCTGAATCATCTCTTCAGTATAAATAAAGGTTGATTGATTGATTGATTGATTGGTTGGTTGGTTGGTTGGTTGGTTGAATGTCCAAGTGGTTGATTTCAACAAAGAAGTCTTACCCACTGATGCACTTTCTTGTACTGATCATAGAGCTGTTTCTTTTTTAGGGTTCAAAATAGTCTAAGAAAGCAATAAGCCATCAATTGACCCAATTCTATTGGACAACCCTCTATGATTTTAGTAAAGAAACTTTATGATGTCATGCTCTTAGTCTTGAATTAAGTGGATTTATTTGCTTTTTTCTAATCGCCCTTGAGTTCATTATTATCCCAAGATACCCCAGACAAATCCCTATAGCCTTGGCTGGCTCTGATGTTATTGGCTGAAACTTTCTGGCGAAAAGGGAGCACCTTTCGAGCTCCCTATAAGAGCACTCCAGCTGCATACATTAACTGTCAAACAAACTGATTCTTTATGTTGGTATAAGAATGGTTACAAAAATTACACATATTTTAAATCGAGTCATCTGCATATTGATACAAAAAAAAAAGCCAAATACTCTGGCACTGCTGAGGTGCCATTGAGCAATTCACGGCACCCTCAACTGCTCTTAAATGTGCACCGCCTCACTCTGACATCTTGTAGCATGTTCGCAAAACAAAGTGTAAAAAATGTCATCCTTCTTCTTCTTCTTAAGGCTGCCAACACATAAACGTTCAGTTATCTAATGTTGTTAACTTGCTCTCACCTCCAGCTGCTGAGACCTGGGATTTTTAGGGTCACAGAGGGACGTGTTTATCCTGTGGTTGTGTTTGACGCAGCGCTGAGTCGTGTTCTGGGGCATGGGGAACGTCTGCCGCACCAACGTCAGCCGGCCAATTGACTTCATGACTAACTCCTGCAAGTCGTAGTCTGAGAGCTCCTGAGACGGTGGAGATTTGAGAAGGATGGTGGTGGGGATGTGATGGGTTGAGGCAGAGGAGAGAGAGGGGGGATAAGTAACAGAGAGAAGAAAAAATCAATTTCAACAACTCCATTATGTTATATATTGTTGCAGAAGACATACTGTCAACATTTTTAACCCGAAAAAAACCTCAAACAGAAGCCGCAATAGAAACTTGGTTTGATACAACTCCATAAGAACCTCTGTAAAAAAATGCATTTCTCTAATTTATACACAAAAGACATACTTCAAAAGGTTTAGACCATGTTTTATATGCTCTACCTTCCCTATTTTCACCACATTGTGCAAGTCAAAACCATTGTCTGCATCGTCTGTGAAAATACTTATATGGTATGAAAGGTACATGTCAGCAGATGGAAGCAAGGAGAGGAGAGTAAAAAGCATGAATCTGTGTGAGTGTGTGTGCTTGTTGTATTCATACATGTGTGTTTGCACGTACTCTACATGTCCTTGCAAAACCTTGGGGAGGAATCATTGCTAATTTTAGCCCTAGGACACAATATTTCTCCCTTTCTCCATCCATGGATCTCCATCCATCCTCCACGAGTGCAGAAGGTCAAGATGAGACGAGATGAGAGCTGACGTTTATCGTCCCTGGTGGAGGTAACACAAACCACCAACCCAAGCAGCCTTTGCTTTCTTTGTACGCTTGTGCACTGATTGTCTGGGTTTGTGTGTGTGTGTGCGTTTTTTGAAAGCTGTGTGTTTGTACAGGCTGTTTTTTAGGCCTTCCTATCACCCAAAACCCATTTCATTTGAACATGGCCGCCTGCTTGACAGGATGGATGGAGCGCTGCATGCAGACTAAACACATTCATAAACAAGCCATCACACACACACTTCATATTAGTGCTGGTTTATATCACAGGTACCACCGCTTCAATGTCTAATTTTTATCAGATGTTAATTAACGTTCACTAAGACCTATTCATTCTCATGGGATGTGATCAATACTAATTAGATGTATATATGCCTCATTGGTATAGCTGTACTCATCTATTTTAATTGGGATGTGTATATGGACCTCGCTTTGTATGTACCAGCGTGCACGTGCATCTCAAATTGATTTGATGCTGTCGAAAAGCATCTACATTTGCTTTCAAATCTAATTACATTTCTGAAAATAGTCAGGGAACTGAAAATATGGATCTACACTTGACTAAAATAATAAATAAGATAAAGCTGATAAATGGGTATATATGCCTTCAGGAAGAATTCAATTCATTTAACAAGTCGAACCTTGTATTAATGCCTTGTGCTCCGATGTATCTTCTTCCTGAACCGTTTAGGTAAGGAGGCTATTTGCTGGCTTTCTGGGGGGTAAAACGTGAGAGCAATTCTTAACTGGTTGCTTACATTAAAAAAAAACCCTGAGGGGAGCTGAATCACAAAGCTAACAAAAAAAGATGCAGGACAAAGGAAAAGCTGAAAATTGCTAAAAAGGCAGATCTGTGGGCCAAAAGAGAATTAAGATTCACAGCAGGCAGTCAAGGGCATGTGAAGACACATCGGCAGGCAAGTGAGTACAGCACTCAAACTCACACAGATATGGATGTAACAATGCACATTCATACACCAGCACACAAAGAGACACGCTAAAAGTTCAAGGTCTAAAACAAGTTGTCTAACACTGGGGTGCAAAGGGATATCAGGTGTGTCTAACTACATTCTGCAAGTTAAGCAAAATCAATTGGTGGGCGCAGAGAGGCTGGATTAAGTCACATGATTATGCATAGGTGTGTTTTAGGTGTAATATTCATCAAACCAATCAGACTGTCAGCTCTCATTCCCCTTTAAGAGCTGCAAGTGCGCCTACAAACTGGACTGATATTTACTGAAAGGTAATGCAATTTGTCAGTCTTTATTCTGAGAAACTACTTTTTTTCCCCTTTTTTTTAAATAACCAATCAAATATACAGACAGAGAAAATAACAATGAGAGCTGTAGTTCAGTATTGACTCCATTTTAAACTAGTCCATGTTTGAAAAGGTTGTAGGATGAAATGAAAAACTTCTAGTCCAACTCCCTTTTTGTTTTTAAGCTTGATCAAATAATCCAAAACCTAAGTTTACAAATCTCCAGACGGCTCATCTAACTTATCTCCTTTCATTGTGCCTTTGATTACACAGAACACACACAGGACATGTGTGAAATGTGTTGAATGTTGATTGAAGTTATACACACTGTTCTTCTTACAACATCAGAAACGATTAGCACCTTTCTAAATCAAGAGAGACAATTCTGTGTCAGGGAACAAAGGCATATCCTCATTAATTAGCCCATTAAAATCTCCAAACACACTGACAGGATAAAAGCAGGATCTATGTTAACTAACGTACTGTGTTGCTACCAATAAATAAAGGCAGCTCTGCGGTGTCTATGTGTGTCTAACGGGCAGAATGGAAGTTCGTTATAGAATCATTTATGTATGCCCATCTTTAATGTGTCTGCTAAACAGCAGGAACATACTGCCCAATGGAATTAAGACCTTCAACCTGGTTTAAGTTGGTCTAAGGAACAGTTGATTTCTGCATCTTCGAGATAGGAACGCACCACCTTTGCATGCGAGTACACCTCTTTTTTGAGACCAACACACCCCTGGGCACAAACAGGGGCATAAGTTAATTAGCTTTAATACAATGTGGGCGCTGGTTGATAAAATGACAACCGTGCCAGTTTGAAAACAGGAAAGACTCCAGCACATGTTTTTTTTTGTATTGTTTAAACAGGTCTTTGTCTATCTTGCCTTCACTGCCACGTTCTATTGGCGTCTTCGCCATTTTATGGACAAACACATCAGGTTTCATCCTGTGTGACTTTCATTGGTGGCGTTTGAAAAAAACAAACAAAGCAGCTAGGCCATTAAGGGGTTGAGACTAAATGAAAGCTTTACAATTCTGGCGCCCCCTGTTGACAATGCAGGGAGATATATCTCTTTGCTGATCAAAGGTCAAAATGGCAGATAGTATCAGGGGAAATAATCAAAATCAGACCAAGCCACACAAATATAGCACCAATTATCTTTTTTGATTCTCAAAATCATGAAAATCAAAATGTATTACTTGTCAGCTTTTTCCAGACCGTAAGTGGACATTACTGGAAACTGAATTAACTAGAAGTCAAAGGTTTTGATGACTGTTTTTTTAAATTAATATCAACATTAAAAAATAAATAATTAATGATTAACAGACTCACGGATAATTGAGTGTGCCCAGCTCTCTCAGTAATGCAGGTGTACTGTGGTGGTGTTTGCCGTCAGCTGTCCTGTTTCATTCCAAGACGGTAACACCAGTTTAGCTGCAGCCTAGCATACTGAAAAATAACCACTGACTGGCAGTCATACTTCATACTACTGTTGAACACAGTCTGAAGTACATACAGCATACTATGTTAGATAGTAGTACAGGATCAAACCATGCTCTCACGTTTTTGGGTTCAGGAAGACACTTGGCATCTCATGTGTAGCTTCTCTCATAACTTCTTACAGGTCTGTTTACCGTCTCTGCTCTTCTCCAATCAAAGAGCAAAATAACTCGTGTGAACTTTCTGTTAAGTGTTTGAGTTTGAATAAAAACTAAACTTCATGACAATAATCATAGTTGACCTTCAAAACAACCAGGACATAATTACAGCTGATGTGCCTTATTAACAGCTTGGGAAAATCTATAATCACATCTATTCATTGTCATATCTGGGTTGTTTTCAACGACCTATTCCATCATTAAGTCCTAATCAGCATTTGAACAGAAGTAGCAGTATTGGCAATCTATTCCCCTCAAAACAAGATGAGGGTTTTTTTTAATATTCCGTTCTGAGGATTACTTATTGCTCCTCAGTTCTGTGCTTCAAATCTAACCAATTGACATCAGAGGCTTTGGGGGAGAACACTCCCAAAATGCCCACAAGCTCATAAATGGAGTGAATCACGAGTTGTTTACTCCATAAACTTCAAGTTTTGGTCTGCAGGCGTCTCCACTGGCCTTCACCCATCACCTCTCCGTCCTTTCCTCAATTCCCCGAGAGCGCCAGATCCTCATCTGCAGTTTTTTATTTGAAAATAGGAGTCAAAAGCAGAAAAAACATCCCTCAGCATCAATTCTTCACGGCACTTCATCCCTGACCCCATACTTTGTCCTTCGCCCTTTCTCTCCTCATCCCTCTACCTCTCCCTCTCCCTACATCTTCCCCAGAGACACCAAATCCCCCTTTCTCTCTTCTAATCTGCAGATGAAGGAGGGAAAAGAAGATGGTTTTATTTATTCTTTGACCCTTTCTTTGCCTGATCTCCCCTTTTTTCTCTGAGAACACAAAATCCCTCTGTTTTGCTCGTATATAAAAGTTCAAAGTTGGGAAAAACAAAACAAAACAAATCTGGGAAAGCACATTCACTTTTGGCAGTTTTAATCAACAGCTTCTAGAAGTTCTCTGGCTTTTCTTTCTTCTCTATCACCATCTTGATTCTGTGCTTGTACGCCATGTTTTATGACATTTCTGGACGGGATGATCTTTGTTTTTTAGGTTCAAATACATCCAGACTGGGCATTTCTCATCCATCCTGTCCTTCCCCAACCCTCTCCCCCACGAACATACACACTGACAACTGAACTGATATGACCATGCTTTGCATTACAAGCAGACCTTTGCACTACAGCACAATAAGCTAGATCAGCCACAGACACCTGTCACTGGTTATTGAGATGCAGATACATCAAAACCACTGTACTGTATGTGTTAACATGCCAGTTGTTTTATAGCAATTCATCTTTTTTGCTTACTATTTCATTACAATTTATGTCTTTTTTAGTTTTGTCCAATTCAGCATGTAAATACTGTTTTTAATGTAGTTGTATTGTGTTATTGTTTCTTAAGTTTCACTATGCTGCTCAGGGAGATGCTTCACTGTTTCTTCCACAATGATAATAAAGACTCAAATCTTCCACATCAAGAGCAAACAGAAGGGAACCGAGGATAAAGGAAGTCTTACATTTGCCTTAAACAAGGCACTAAACATCCAACAGCTCCAGGAGCGCTGCTTAGCATCAACAGTAGTCTGAGATGGCTGCAGTCACACTGGGAAACTTCCAGCTGTGCCCAGACAGTGAACAAATGTTAACTGGATCTCCCTCTGCTTGATTTTTCTCTGGAAACAACAATGTCCTTTAGTTAAACTAAGAGTAAAACTGAGAATGACTGTGACCTTGAATATGTTTCCATTGGCATTGACCACGGTACATTTTTGGACTTCGTATAATGGGTTTTGATTTGTTTCATTGACCTAATGTTTGCAAATAAACCTTGGAAGACCGCATAATCCTTCAATTATATTCAAAGCATGAAAATCCCCCAAATTCTAGTTACATGGCTCTCACTGGGTATCATGCAGGGATGTGTTAGGAGCCAAAACTGACAGAAAAGCCTAATCTGGTCTCATCTCATTACCATGTGCTGAGCGCCTCGTCAGACACAAAGACAGAAATGAAAAGACGGAGTGAAAATCATGAGCAAACCGCTGTGAACAAAGATTAGGAATGATAGCATGACAGCGGACGAAGGACGATGAAGAGATTCAGAAATGTGCAGTGGAGTTCTCCTCCAAACTTAAGAAAATGAGAAGCCATGAGTGTCCCTTATTATTTCCCCCTCATCCTCATCCTCTCATCCTGAGCAGAACGAAGGAGATGTGGAGAGAAAGGATGATCAATTATGAACTGTGAACTCCCCCTCAGTGGGACTGTCTGACTGCTGGCTGTAGATAAAGCAGAATTATGACAACCATACAGTACCCCCTCATCCATAATAAACCACAGGGAGGGAGAACACTTCCACACACAGGAATATTCATTCTCCAAAGAGCCAGTACTCGAAGACATTACGTATGACAAAATATCATCGGCGCTCATCCATTTTAAGCACTCTGCTAGAGGACTTCACGTACAAAGCCCATGGAGGGAATATTGTGTCTTCTTCCAAATAGTGTGTGACTACATTTTAATCTTGATTTTGATGGATTAAGACACTGCATCATTAAAAAGAAGGGTGCAAACCTTTTCCTTATATCTTTTTAATGCATTTGTGACTTTTACTACACTTTTGAGTGAATGTGAGGCACCGAGAATGAAAAAGATGGAGCCTGCTTTCTCATGAATGCCTAAAAAGGGCTTAGCAAATACATAAATATATAATCTCACTTGATTCTCTCTGACTATATTTTTTTTTAACCACCCCGTTGTTCAATTCATCCAGACACAGTTTGCATTGAAGCTGTTACATATTCTTAGCTGGCAAATTAGCAAATTGGATGTGGACCGAAAAAATAGTTTCTGAACAGATTTTTAACATCTGTTATCTTCTCAAAATAATCTGGGAAAATATAATCAGAAATGTACCACAATATGCCAAGTTAATTCTGTTAATAATTAACTGAAATTAACGTCCATGTACACCGGTGTTATGGTTTAAAGAGTGACCATGCCATCTGCCGCCTCTCAGACGAATATATCTGTGGTTGTCGTAGTTAAAGACATATATGATTGGTATTTTTGACATTACAATTACAAACTGAACAAAGCAGCATTCGTTAGGACACTTTCCATTTTCAACATCTGTTGTAACTATGGTAACCACAGATGCATTTGGCTAAAAGTCACCTGTAAACATAGTAATACTGTAACTCTGGTATTATCAAAACACAACAAAAAAATCAACATTTTGCAATGTCAAGAGACTTGAGTTCTTTGGATACATGATGTCTTGAAAATGTACAAATGCTAGAAACTTTTTTGTAGGCCATCACCATTGTCTTTAGTCTCAAGGTGCTCCGGAAGTACTTACATGTACGGTAGGTCAAGCAGAATTTCAAAATAAAAGCGCCCAGTGTACACAAGGTGGTACACTCGTGCCCAGCGGTCCGTGATCCATCTTACCATGTAAGAGCTGGATTGACTAGACGTCAAAAGTGTTGCGAATCGTTTTTTTAAATGAACGCCAATACTAAAAACTAAATAAAAAAATGTACAATGATAATTACTGATTAACGGACCCACGGATCATTGAGCGGGCCCAGCGTTATCAGTAAGGCAGAATGGAAGTTAGTAGAACTTATATCCTGGAAATAGATTTCATACAAGCCATGTTCTGTTTGTATATACCAAAGTATAATGACTTCATCTTTTTTCTCTTCACGTCGTCCTGTTTCTCTCTAATCTTTTAAAGCCTTTCCTCTCTTCTCACTGCTTCACCGTCTCTCTTCTCTTCTTCCTTTCACTTCTGGACATCTGTTGTTTCTTCTGCTTTTATCTCTCTTTCCCTCTCCTCTTCAGTATGCACTGTTCTTTTTCTTAATTCTCTTATCTCTCAAAGTCATTGTTGCAGAACGACCTTGAATTCTCCTGGTAGTATTATGGTTTAAGCAGTTGGGATGAATATCAGTGACAAGGCTAAATTAGCAGTTAAACTCATTCAGATACTTTGTATGGAAATAGGCAGCCAAAGGTTTTTCCTCTGCTTATTAACTTAGAAACCATTAGGTGAATAATATTTGTTCAATATTGGACCATTGGTGGAGGTATGTGAGCACTCAATGGAATAGTTGTGTTGTGCCAAAGCATTTGCACGGTTAACATGACAAGAGAGAGAAAAGATTTTAGCCTCCAGTTCTGCCTTTTACCCTTTCCTGTCTGCTCCTATAAGGCTCATTCTGCTCAACTGATTCCTGCTGTGCTTTAAATGACGACTTACACTGTGCTGTGACCTTTAGTTGGGAGAGTAACAGAGCGTGAGGCAGAGCCTGGTAGTGTCATGCCAAAAACATGACACTTTACACTCTTGAGTAAAGGGGCTGAGTTACTGTACATGTCAGAACGATGGGACGCTACAGTCCAAAATGTCAAGTGATGTACTAACTGATGTGACAATAAGAACACTTTCTGAATTGACACTACTGGCCTCTGATGTTACCTGACAGGCTTTTCGGCCCTGAGTAGGAGTTGTCAGGTGCCAACGATTGTCTTTTTGCAATGAGTCAAAAATATCATGACGATATCACATGCTAGCGACTAGCCAATGGAATTATGATTTCTTAACACTTTAATAAGCATTTTAATTAAGCTATAATTGTTTTATTATTTGACTCTTTTTATCCATTTGTTAAGTCAGAATGTTTTTTTCTCTAATCCAGAGGCATGTCCACAAGGGGTGGCCAATCAGATTCCAGGAGGGCTACCCCTGGTGCCACCTTCAATTCCAAAACAAAGATGGGCTATTTGCCTTGTCAGAGGCGGGGCTTGTGTTAAAATAAACCAATAACGGTGCGTCGACATTGGACCATATTGGTGGTTTCTCAGTTGGGCCACCCCAGTCAAAAAAAGCAGTAAACAGCTTTAACATTCTGATGAGAAAAACCAATAGAAGCCAGATGATGCTGGTTTGAAACTGATTCAGATCTGATAAGTTCTTTCTTTTCACTAAATGCAGAGGATGGTGCTCACGGAAAAAGATCGGAAACACATTCAAAGAAACGTTTTTATTTAATATCGTTTGTGACATGCAATGATCAAAATATTTGATAACGACTGCCTCCGACCGCTGGTCTGCCAGACGACATTTCACAGCCTCCTCAAAGACAGCAGGTACAAAGTGTTACAGGTTACATGCTGCTAGACATAGAAACCGGCTGCAGAATGACATGTTAACCCTCCCAGAAAACAAAGCACAGAGAAACCGCATGCTGCCAGGAAACCTGAAGAGTGTAAGACAAAACCAGGATGCAGAACAATATGAACACTGTCTTTTACACATTTATGAATGTGAACAGAGCCTACCAGGCAGTCAGGTGATGACTGACTGCCCAGTCGGCTGCTTGACATTGCCATCTGCCAGAGTGTATAAAGACAGTCTGCTAGGACTGAGGAGTATGAGACGTTTCTTGTGTAACAAAATCTGCAGTTTTACATGAAGTCTCTAGAGTTGCATTAAAGAATGCAATCTGTTTCAATTAACAGAAGAGACACACTTAAGTGGCGGTCCTGCTGTAAAGTCAGTAACACAAACAGAGTGCTTCTCTGAGTGAGATTAATCTACATGTCTACCTATGGTAAGTCCGCCATCTTCATTTAAGTGCATGTTCAAAGCTTTTTCTTTTTCCCTCACTCCCTACAAGTATTAGCATTTGAGAAAATGCAAAAACAACGCTAAGAGGTTGTATGGGGTACATGCTGAGATTCTGACAATGTTACTGCAGCCTGTCATCCATATCAATGAAGAGAAACCTTCTTATAGCAAGACTGGCATTTTAAAATGAACATCAGAAAATAATGATCGGCTGTCCCTGCGGCATTAATGGATGCCATGCATGCTAAAATTTGGTTAAAAAAATAAATACTTTCTTTGGATAAGTGAGTAAAAGGACTTCTGAGCCGTGTAGTATTAACAGCATTACAGTCTGTGGTTCAAAAATGGGACAGAGAGAGAGAGAGAGAGAGAGAGAGAGAGAGAGAGAGTAAACCGAAGCATCCGAATATCTTGTCCTGTTTTTCTATCAAATATGTGTATTCATTGTTCCTACATTGGAGATTTTTTTTGCTCTTCCCGTAATACATCCACTTGTGTATGTGGTTGTTTTTATGAACTTGGTGGTGTGTGTGTGTGCGTGTGTGTGTGCATGTGTGTGCATGTGTGTGCGTGTGTGTGTGTGTGTGTGTGTGTGTAGCTGCATGGCCCCCCTGCTGTGGACTGCCAGTTCACTATAATGCCCAAGGGAGATGAGACACAGTGCATTAGCTGTAAGTGCACTAGAGGCCCCAAAAACACACACACACACACACACACACAAATGTAGCTGATCCTGCTGTTTCGTTAAAGGCCCTTCTCATGATGCAAGATCAAAGATGTGATCCTTTTAAAAATTACCATGAAATAAAAGCCAATATTAAAGTTTAATTCTTTTCTCTAATGACCAAAGGGAGCCTGATGATCAGCAGGGAAGTAACAACAAGATGAACTCACGGGCTTACATGTACCATGATACTGGGTTCAAGATCGGATTTCATCACAATTTCCTAAATTTATAGAGATATGAAATTTAAGTCAACTTATAAATAAATGTGACCCCCCCCCAGTTCTCTTATATTCAAATATTCTTAGAGTTTTCCTTTTGTGACATCAAAAAGGGCGGTAACCCCTCCCCAAGCTGCGTGACACTCTCACAGCTATAGGTGTTAGTTCTGCCCTCTGAGTCTGCCTTAGAACCATAGCCAATAGGGCATGGAGCAAGAAAGCCCAAGCCACCCAAGTCCTTCCAGAGAGGGGCGTGGTCAGACACAGCTCATTTGCATTTAAAGCTACAGACACAGAAACAGCCTGTTCTGAGCAGGGCTGTAATAGAGGGCTTTATAGGCATGATCAAATACAGGATCAGAGTGGATTTTTGGCAAGAAACTTCAAGGACATGTTTTAGGGTCCCCTGAAGCTTATTTAAACTTCTCGAAAAGGAGTATAATTTGTGACAGTGTATTGTTTAATCCCTTCTGATAAGCACTGAGAACATGGATGAGAGAAAAATTACAAGAAGGAAGTTACTCTGTGGACTGTCAGTGTTCGTCTGCCTCAGTTAAACAAGGAAGCTCTTAATAATTAAGTAGATACTGTATTTGATTTAGACTCTAAAAATATGAGCTCATAAACAAGATTTCTTCCAAAGTCACCTTTCTCACAACTTCTGTCTGTGTACAGCAGCTCCATCTGTCATACGTTTGGAGGGTAAGGTATATAAAATCTTTACTGTATTGTTTTTCCCGGTGCTCACTAAAATGAACTTAATTGTCCTTGGTCATCAAGTTTGGTGTGTTATTGGCTGAGCTGAAACAAAAGGAGTAGTCGAAAAAAAAAAACGTTCAAGCCCCGCTCTCGTCAAAGACTGAAAACAATGCAGAGATGGAAGACGCTCTGAATCCAAACCCATAAATATTCTCTGGATAATTGAAACAATAAGATGAACTGAAGGCCCCTTGAGTAAGGGATCCATAAATCATTTCCACGGCACTTACCTCATTAATCAGGATCCAGTGACAATCGAAGGCTACCAGGTTGGTCTCCACCACCTGCAACACAACAAAACACACGCAGAAGATTTAGATTTAAAGGGAAAGGATGTTATTTCTCCTGCAAAGAACGAAGGGTTTATAGATAGATTCTCAACTTTATGCATTTTTAGTAGACAAGAAGTCTACTTTTGATGTGTTTTATACATTTTTAAATACAGTATATTTCCTGGTTCAGACAACGTAAGGCATGGAAATGTGCAAGGCTGAACCGCAGTGTGGAACTCAGCATAAGTGATTTAAGAGAACTTGTATCAAAGGTGCTCAAGGTACGATTCAAGAAATCTTTTCAAACACATGCAAATATGGCGCAGCTTGTTTGTGTGTAACGGAACACTCGCAAACACCCACACAAACGCACACTTTAATCTCAACATTAGAGCTTTTCACACCAATTTACACACCTATGACAAACTTCTGAGGGGACACACTTCACCCTCTATCTCCTTCCTCGCCGAATTCTCGGTCACACAGACACACACACACACACACACACACACAAACACACACGCAGCTAGAAATACACTGCCATAAAATATTTTGTTTCAACACAGGGAATAAAAAAAAACTCTCCCATGAATTGTTAATGCTGCAAATTAAATATTTATAAGAGTCAACTCCTAACCAATGACTACATAATTGTTAAACACTGCAGCAAGGACACTGTGAAACGGTGCTGACTAGATGAGAGAGACAGCGAGCGCACACAAATGGAGGACACATTAGGAGATCCAGACAGAGCTACAGCATGTCAGTACATGACTTTATGTTATGAAGTAATATGGCGAGACCATTTCTCGTTCAGTTTCTCAGACAAGCATCGGGGTCAAACATATTTTGAAATGTTGTTCTTATTTCCCATCTTGTGTTTGAACATTTTAATCGTACATCCTGTGCTTCCTCATTATTCATGAAAGCGTCTCCTCAGTTCGTCAGTACAAATACCATGTGCATGGATTGTGGTGTGTGTGTGTGTGTGTGTGTGTGTGTGTGTGTGTGTGTGTGTGTGTGTGTGTGTGTGAGTGTGTGTGTGTGTGTGTGTGTGTGTGTGTGTGTGTGTGTGTGTGTGTGTGTGTGTGTGTGTGAGTGTGTGTGTGTGCGTGTGTGTGTGTGTGTGTGTGTGTGTGTGTGTTGTATTATTATTGTATGAAAAATGCATTACAAATAAAGGCTGATAACATTCTACCTTCGTCACCACACCCTGCCTCCTTTTTATGTACCCCATAATTCAGAGGTCAGGGACACATTATGAGAACAGCTACTTTTCAAATACTGACTTTCAGATTCCTTTTGCACACAGTTAGAAAAGTATTCGCTTTTAATGATCAGAAAATATGCATGTAGTTTCGCTTTGTCTACCCAACGAGTATGAGAGTCAAACCAGACACAAGCTCTCTGTGAATACAAATAAGAATATGAACTTGAATACAGATACGAAGCTTACACTGCTGTGGAAGAGAACAATACAACAAAATGATGATGATACTGCCTGAGTGAAACCAATAAATATCAATAATCAAACTATGATAAAACTCAGGGGTGAGAGATGACGCCTGGGGAGTTGTATGTTTGTAAGAAAAGATGACGATGTCGAGATCAGAAGTGTACATTGCATGGCTTAAAGGAGATTTAATATACTGACTTTCACCATTGATTGTCAGTCTGGGAAACCTTGTGAGTATCGTTGCTGATGTCAAGAGGGGTGGCCAGGGGTGGCATGGGCCCCCCTAGAAATGTGATTGGCCACCCGAAAATCGTAAACTGTGGTTGGCTATTAGCCCTGTCAGAGGCAGGACTTATGTTTTGGGTTTGCTTTTTGTTGCAAATGCTGCCAGTATTTTTCTTTAAATATGAATGTCTATTTTATAAGACAGGTGCATAGAAAAGCAATGCACTCTGTCTTACTTGCAATGAATTAACTGTGCTGGGACCAAAACTTTGCCAATTCATGGATTTTTGCAAGTTAGACTGTGCAGCATTTGAGAAGAACGTATGGCAGGACTGATGAAAACAACGCAATATAGAAGAAAAGTTTTAAGAATGTACTAAAACAACAACAAAGCAAAAGAAGAAAATGTAAATATATGAGGTTTATAAGTACCAGTGTGTGGGTGTGCAACATCTATTTTGACACCTGTTATGACACCAAGGGCAATTATATTCCTAATATTATATACAATTTAAAAGTGGTACAGATAAACTATAGATACAAAGATACAAATTCAGGATCAGTGTAGTTAAATGTGTTTTTAAGGCTTCTTTAGTAACACTTTGCAGAGACACAGTTTTTTGCTAGATCGGAATAAATAATCTGTAAATTGTTAGCCCTATGGTATTGAAAACTGACATGTGGAAGTCAAACATTGTAACGGTTTGACCATGTGCTGGGGTGCCGGTTAGGTTTGAAGCCTAACAATATACTGAAGTCAAGGTAGTGCAAGTCAGTATCTTGAGTTCCATGTTCAGGTGGAGCAGAGAATGGAGTTCCATGTATGGGGAGAGGTGTGTCTGTGACGTGTATGCCTGTGTGTGCAGCTAGCCAACTGTCTGATCTTTGGGGCTGTGCTAAGTGATGAGAGATCAATATGGGATTGCTAAAATATTAAAAAGGAACTTTAAGGGGTTTATCTCTCTTCGAACCAAATACTTCCCCCTTCCTTTCTGTCTCCGTCCATCATCTCCATCTTGTCTTCCACCTTTTAGCTGATCCTCTCATCCCACTCCATCTGTGTCATTTAGTTCTAAACACAAACCTGGGTTCAGTCTTATTAACTTACTTTTGACTTCCCTTTTGTCAGAAACACTTGTTTCCGCCTCTCACCTCTTTCCACCCTCAGTTCCTCCCTCCCAATCCTTCCCGACCCTTTAATTTTCCTCTCTCATCGTTGCTCCTGCTTCACCCTTCATCTCTCCTCTAATTGCTCGCTTCTCACTCTGTGACTGCACCCACTCCTTTCCTTCCCTCTCTCTTAACCCCTCCCCCTCCTTCCTCTCCTCTCTGCACTCCTGGTGAAAAAAATACAGTGGCACTCGTATATCATTAGCTATAATTGTCTAGGTGACTGTAGTGCCGTGTGCCATAAAACACTTTTTAGCCGTAAACAAAAGGCAACAGCTGGAGAGGGTGACGGAGCGTGGCTAATAGTGGTTTAATCTCCCACAGAGTCTCCATAAAACTTCATCATTATAACAGCGACGGCTGCCGTAAAACACTCTTACTACAGGAAACATTGTAGCGACAGAGAGAGAGAGTAACGCATGGAGAGGGATGCAGAACAAGATTTCTGCCATATTTTTCCTCTCCTGTTAGTCTCAAACTCTTCTCCCTCAGGGTTGAACTTTTACAGAGACACAGCTAAAAACTAAACAATGAGAAGGGTAGAACTATCGGAATCCTTTAATAAAAAGCACGAACAATGAGCAGTTAGGAAGGCAGCGAGGTAACAGAGAGAGGAAAGGACGGAGGTTTTGCAAGCTGTGCATCGTCTCAACTTTCCTCCGCCTGTTTATTTTTCTGTCCAACTGTCCTTCTCTTCCATTCCTTTGGCACTCGTTAAGATGTTTAGACAATATTCACAAGGGCTTATATGCAAAAAAAGAAATGAAAATGCAAAACTGTATGAATGGGATTTGGTAAATGTAAATATGTATATGCTGATGATGTTTGCTTGTATGCAAGTTTTTCCTTCCTCCCATTCTAACCTCCCTCTGGCAGCCGCCTGGACAGATGTTTCAAGCTAATTAGCGAAAGGGCAGACTCCTAACAGTAGACGTGACTCCTTTGAGGTTGGAACTGTTCAATACACTCGCTTTTCTTCCCCCCTTGTCTCTCTCTTTCTCTCACATACACATACACATTTGCAGGAAGCAGCTACAACAAACATCCCAGACTGCCTTGTCTGTGTGCATGACCATTTGTCACACAAACCAACAAACTACCGTGGCCTTGTTAACAACTCAATGCTAACATGGCAGGTAGGAGTCCCTTTGGCCTCGTTCCCCTTAATACCACCACAGGGATCCTGCTGACCTCTATGACCAGCTCCACAAAAGCTTCAATTCTGCTCAGTTCTCACTCTCTGAAGTCACAAGATCAAACACACACACAGAGCAGCTCCGCGGCCCAGGACAAATCCAATCACTGGGTGTCAATATAAGTAAGCCTTTTGTCAAAGTCTCAAAGGCAGACAGAGCAGCTGATCTGCAACATCGTATCACTGTGGTCCCCGCTCTCATATGTGTTTCATAGAGTGGCCCGCATTAAGGACAAACACCAGTTTGATCCTGTGGTGATCTCTGTCTACCTGTCACTCCTGAAGGAGGCCAACAAACAGAAAATCGTTGACTCCGTCGGCTGACATGCAGAATTCAAGGTTTGCTGCTCATTCACAGGCCTGACTTGACAAGATCAGGGTCGACTTATTAAGATTGCACAAATAAACACAAAACATAAAGAAGTAAGAAATAATCTGAACACAGAGTTGCTTTATTTTTCTCTATGATCTATTTTCTGTGCCTTATTTACACTCTTAAGTAGATAAAATATATCCATGTTTTTAGCTGTTTGTGTTTCTGTGTGTGTGAGAGGGAGTAAGAAATATTAAATGCAAATACAAATATTGCCTAAGTACATTGTGGGGGAAGCTTGAAGAGGCAGAGTGGGCGTTGCTGTTGAATAAAGTGCTCCAAATTGAAAATTAGTTGTGTAATTTAATTTCATGCACTATTTGTGATGAAATCAAGCAAATAGCCCACAGCCAGCCTCCAAAGTAAGAATAATCAAGCTTCACACTTAAACATGCAAGCACAAGCTGTGGAAGCACAGACACACACACACAAAGTGAACACGAGAAAGAGCACACGCACGCGCACTTCTACTGATCTTCTTCCACCGCTGCATTTCTTCACAGTGTAGACACTGTCTGCTCAGAGAAAAGTTACTTTACCAGCAGTACTATGTGGTGATGCATCCACTGAAGAGTTGAACATGCGCCGTCAAAGCCTGCTTTTGGATTACTGTAATTACTTTTTGTTTCTGTGTCTGCAGAGGTGCTTGCTGGGTTTAGTTGTCTGTGTCTGGAACTTGAGGTGGGAGTGATTGATTACTGTTATCATCTTCAATCACTCATTCCACCTGAATGCTGCAAGATGCAAGACAAATACAGAAACTAGGAAGTAGAGCGTCAGAGAAATGAGAAGATGGTGGACATAAAGGAGGGAGGAATGGCGAGACAGAAGGAGAAGGGATGCTTTTGGAAAAGAAGAAAAACGTAGCTTGTGCTTTGAGAACTGTAATTCCAAAGCAGTATTATCCCTACCAGTGTTTCGATGTCTGTTTTCATTGACATTTCTCTTGATGAAGCGAGCAGTTAATAAGGAATGGAAGAAACGATCAGGACTGACCTTATAATCAATGAATCAGTACTCAGGATGTATGACTTTACTTGAGGGGGCACCATCAGGGTAATTCATGATTAATTAATGGCTCAGTCACTGATTGAAAGTTAATCAGAGACTTCTCATGAGCATAGTGATCACTCTGTCCATTTCTAGGAATTTTTAAAAACAAATGATTACCTAATGATTAATTTATACAGTATATCTCAGTCTGGTTCATGTAAATGACCACTTAAGACAATTAAGAGTCATTCCCCACTTGTTCTTTAGCTAAAACCTACAATGTATGTATTATATCAATTGTTACTGCGGAAATATCCATTCCGACTTTTTTATCTTTGTATGTTTGTTCATCCATCAAGCTGAAAAAAGACCCAATTAGAAAAGAGGGTAAATTTACGGAGGCTTTGAGTCGACATGCAGCCATACTTTTTACTTTTCTTTTTATTCCACGGATAACGAGTCATTTCAGGTTACTTTCTCGATATCTCCACTTATTTATGATGTAATGTTGAGATAACAACACTGGTTTACTTGTGATGGCGAGTTAATTTTTTAGGGTCTAGAAAAATCAGCAGACATTAAGTCGTTATCACGGAAAAAAAAACAGCAATGTCATCCCAAAATAATACGCTGAAAAGTAGAGAAGAAAACAACTGGAATAATTTAAAAACAGAGTATAGTCATATGTATGGATGCATGTCCTATTGGGGCTTCCATCATAATAAAAAAAAATACAATGTACAATATGTTTGTTGTAAGATGCTTTGCATTGAGCTAACACAACTTTAAATGTCATACAATTGACACACCGCTAACGCAGCCACGGGAACATTTTGAGGTTCAGTGTCTTGCCCAAGGACACTTTGACACGTGACTGCAGGAGCTGGTGATCGAACCTTCAGCCTTCAGGAGGAGAGAACATTAACTTTTTAGCAATTAGCAACTATAACCTCTCTGCACATTCCTCCTGTGTTCCCTTGTACTCTTAATCTCTGCTCCACGTTTTTATACACGTCTCATTAATATGTCACAAATCACAATAAAACACGACCATTTGTACAAAAAAAGGAAAGCAGTGTATCTCCACAACATCTCCTTTATTGCATTTAACAATCTCTTGCCTTCATTTCCCTTTTGCCTTTCGTTTTTATGAAATGAGCATTAAGTGCATGCTAGCTGCAGCATTTTCTCACAACTGCTGTATGTCACTGCTGCCATTAAGGCTTAATGTCACTCGCTTCACTCATGCTTCTCCCACAGTGTGCCTTATGCATTACTGATTGTGTGTATCTTGATGTCAAGTATATAAACAGTGTGTGAAGAAGACTTGTTAGGTAGAGGGCCGTGCAGCATGACACTGCTGTACTCTGGGGATTCTCATACATGGCATGAGGATCAGTGCTGATATAGCATGCAAACAGGCAAACATATACTTGCACATGCACCAACAGGCACTCTATTGGCATGAATTATCTTAGCACACTATGTGCTAAGACTGCTAATCTCAAGCCTTCTGTTTGTTCCTTTGCTGTCATGTAATATGAATAAACAAATGTGAATGTGTAGCCCCCTCCACATACACTCACATACATCATCCGGGAATGGATTAGATGCTACCCGCTTGTCATGTAGAGACATGAACACACCCTACCCATCTGGGATATGCCAGCTTTGAATGAAGAGGTGAATTGTCATGTTAGGTATTGTCCTGTCACATACAGTTTGTAATAGGATTTGTATTCACATGGTTTGTTTGAACGAGTTGCAGACACATGAGATCAGGTGGAGCACTGGTAAGTTTTACACGAGTCAAGGAGAGAACATCTTTCCCTATGAGAGTTAGCTAACACAGCAAAAAGACAGCCAAGAATAAATAAACAGTATTTATTATGTGTATTAAAAGTCACATGAGATCTCTTGTCTTGACACTAAAAAGCGGAGAAATCAAAGAAAAATGGCTTAGGGAACCAAGTAAGCGATAAATCTAATATATAGTGGGGCCACTCAGGAATAAAAGGTATGCACTTACAGTGTCGTAGAGTAATGGTGCACATTTGATCAAAGTGTTCAGTGATTGAGTTGGACAAATGGTATGTGATTAATGGATTGATGAAACATGACAAAGGTTTTAGTCCATAAAAAAAAGGAGGAAAGGTCTACGGAGGAGTTTTTGACCACATCTATGCTACAAACATGGACGCAGCACTTTATAGATTTCTACTATATGCGTGGGTCAGGTCTTAATTTGTATCTGTGAGAATAAGATTCTTGTATGTTTTTTTTTACACGGCATAAATAATGCTTCTCTTACAAGCAGCAACAATGGCTGATTTAATCATTTTGTTATAGACAAGCTGCATAGCAATCACTCTAATTCTACAGCCAAATCTGAATGAAAACATGCAAGAATTTGTTGACATTTATTTTGGTAGACTTTACAGACTGTTGGTTTAGGTTGAGAGCATCCAAGAGAGCTGATAAACAGAGCCTTATTGCATACATAGCGGTAGGGTTTAAAGGCAAATCTTCAGGAAGCACGAGGCTCTGAAATAAAGTCATGGTCTTGGATGCAGTGGACCATTGCGAGACATGAGTCAGAGGGGTGTCAAAGGCCTGTGTGGTTCCTCCCAACAACTAATGACTCTAAATCACAGCCATTACTGTCTGCTTAATTAGTCGGATCCAGCTAGGTCACACACCAATGATCCACAAAGTCTATAAAGGTTGTGCTTGTGTGCAAGTGAGACAGAGAGAGCGGTGGGGGGGAAGACACCGGGGGATATTGGAGAATGCAGATTCTGTGTGTGTGTGTGTGTGTGTGTGTGTGTGTGTGTGTGTGTGTGTGTGTGTGTGTGTGTGTGTGTGTGTGTGTGTGTGTGTGCGTGTGCGTGCGTGTGCTGTTAAGGAGGATGGAGTAAGAGAACTCGTCACACAGGGTTCACACACACACATACACAGAGCTGTCACACACAACAAAAGCCACCAAAGCTCATCTTGACAAGGTCTTGCCCTGCTCACCAACCCTCCACACACGCCATCGGCATTATTGATCAATCACTCACTTTCTGATGAAAACAAGAGGGGAAAGAGCAAAGGAGTCATTCCTTTTTTTGTCTTTTCAGCAGACATTTCTCCCCAGCTATATGTTTCCTCTCTCCATACTCTATATATTGCTCTTCCTGTCTCCTCTTTCTCTCCCCGTATGACATACAATATAACGCAAGGACAGCAAAAGTCTTTGATAGCATGTGTTGTGATGGCAAAGGGTAACAGGGCCAACATGCTAGACATCCATCATCTTCAAACCCTGCATGAGTAGATGTGTGTGTGCTGGGGTCTGAGTGTGTTCGCAGAGGCATACAGGTCTGTGCCGGCATGTGTGTGAATGTCGGCCTTTTAGTTTATTGATCAGACCGCAGATCCAAGCAATGCCAAATCCGCAGAGAGAATGTATAACACACACACGAACATACAACTGTACACATACACACCAACCAGGCTGAGCAAATATGACGATATGCAACTTGACATTTAGATTTGAACAGATCAATGGATGGAACAAATAGAATAAGCTGTCTTGATAGGTCTAAGGTAAACGGTTGCGCATCTGCGCGTGTGTGCATGTGTATGTGTATGTTATTTAATTGATTGTGCTGCTTTTCAAGAGGTAAAGCAGCACAGAGGGATTAGTTTTCCTTTCACACATTAAGTATGCATGTCAGCAACCCATATTAAATATCCATTTACAATGTGCATTGTTCGGTAATCAGTTTAAAGTTATTTGAAAAATTGAGATTTGACAGGATATTTAATAAATGCCAACTACTTGAGTAGATTAAAAAATACTAGATCTACAGTTGTACCATGAAGCCCTCCCATTGAAAGTAATGTTTACCATGAAATCCAGAATATAAATTGTACTGGTTAATAAAACACAGTACAGGAAAAGGGTTGAAACTGTCTTCCTGTGTGACGATTTCCAACGCGTGCCGCAAAGTCCACAACGTCTTGTTTCTGTGCAGCTGTGTAGGTCTTTCTAGTACCATCCGTTTTCAGCATGGAGTTTGCATCTTGCTGTGTATTTGATCCCAGAATGAAGGCCTGCTCGTGGTACCTACAGTCTCTAAATGTACTATGGGAGGAAGAGCCTTCAGTTAATCAGGCCCCTCTCCTCTGGAATCATCTACCAGTCAGGGTCCGGGAGGCAGACACACTCTGTACTTTTAAGAATAGACTTAAAACTTGACTTTTTGATGAAGCTTATAGTTAGGGCTGGCACAGGTACAGTATGGACCAGCTCCTAGTTATGCTGCTATAGGCTTAGACTAACGGGGGAACGGGCACCTTGAGCTCCTATCTCTCTCTCTCTCTCTGTGCATTCACATCATATTACTGCAAATCACTATCTGTAAATCTAAGTTACTAACCACATCTTTGCCTGGAAGCTCCTTAGCTGTCATGTCTAGTAGGTTCCTCGGGATCGTTGGTGGACGGCCTGCCTTTAATTGAATTACAGTGTTGGATATTCATACTAAACATGGGCAAAGTTTCAGAGCAGTAATTGATAAATATTCTGCACTTCTACTTTCCTAAAAAGCCACTTGGATTGCAACACTATGCTGTTTAAAGAGACTCTGTACACTTACAACATTTTACACACCAATGGCAGGCCCTTAATTCAAAGTTATGTTGTTTACTTATCTTGCTGCAGTGCCAATATAACTTTTTAAGTAGAATATAAGCCAAAAGAGCGAACAATCATCCTAACATTACAGGCTTTTACAAGCCTGTGTAAAACATTTTTTACAACTGCTGTAGCAAAACAAAAACACCCAGCATAGCTCAGAAGCAGAAAGCGATGATTGTTCATGTCAGTGTAGAGAGAAACAGGGCAGAGGAGACACAGAGCACAGGTGAACTCGTGGCCTTAAATGTCAGAGCCGTACCCGCTGAAATTGCCTCCAGCAGGGTCAGACAGGATGACTGCAAGGTTGGCTGAGAGGCTTATGTGTAAGAGAGTGAGAGGGAGGCAGATGAAGATGGATGGATGGACAGACAGACAGACAGTGAGGGAGTAAGCCTGTATATGTTTGTGATAGAGAGAAAGAATGAGTGTGTGTGATACATTTGTGAGCTGACCAAGCTGCTGAAGTGTTGCTATGAGCCAGCTCTGCTTCTACAGGTTGACTGATCTTTGACCCAATAAAAAACGACTCCTCTACCTCTTTTCATCCTGACCGCAGCCAGCCTGGGCAGCTGTCCATCTATCACACCCTCTACCCTTCTCTTTGACTGCTCGATACGAACAGTACAGCACAGGTCAACTGTTCATGACACTAGATATGGATTTATCTTCACAAGTGTCAGTCATACTCAAAAGCACATATACTGCACATAAACTCAGGAAACCAAACAGTACATGCACTGTTAAACTTATACACAGAAATACCTGCAAGAAAAGTCTATTAAAGCTTTGATTTTATCTGAGCAATCATAAAGAACATGAAAAGATAGAAGTGAGAGCGTGCACACTCAAAACAACAGCACTGCAGTGCTTAGCTGCTCCATGCTGACATATTAATTCATCCACAAGGCACAAATCAACAGCATGCTTCTATTTATCTGTGTGAAACTTCTTCTTAAAAATATCAATAGAAAAGCCGAAGATTATTGGCCTTAAAATAACCCAGCAAATAACTGCATATCTACTTACTTACACCTGCCAGCTGTTTACTGATGACATCTGTATCATCACTTAAAACGGGAATACCTTTTTGTGCTACTGACAAAGCCTGCTGAGGTCAAAAGGTGACTTGTGCAAACTAATTTTATCCACTCATTTATGGTGTTGTTCATTAAAGAGCTCATGGTCTCATAATACCCTTCTAAAACATCATGCTCGCAGAATGCAGGCCTGCTTATGGTACCTAAAGTCACTAAAAGTAGTATGGGAGGTAGAGCCTTCAATTATCAGGACCCTATCCTTTGGAATCATCTACTAGTCAAGTTCCGGGAGGCAGGCACCCTATTGACCTTTAAGAGTTTAAGAGGCTCAAAACGTTTCCTTTTGGTTTAAATTATAGTAATGGCTGGTTTAGGCTTGGACCAGTTCTTAGTTATGCTGCTATAGGCTTAGGGCGCACTCACACTAGGCAATCTGTACCCTGCCCAAGCACGCTTCAGCCCAAGGTGTGCCGCTGGAGGAGAGCGGAGGCTTCAGAATAGTTTGAGATGACATCTGTACAAAAAGAGGATTTATTTATTGATGGACTTGTTCATAATTTCAGTCTTACTAAAATGGATAAGTCATCATTTCTGCAAAGTGGGTCACTATGAGTCATATCCCTACATAAGCTAAAAGACTAATTAGTACAGTTAATATAAAAACCTTACATTGTGCGATTAAGCATTTGTCAAGAGAGACAGAGAGGTCATATTCGTGTCACTGCATTGAGGGTTGGTGTTAGAATGACTGAGCAAAAAGTGATTAACCAGCTGTATACGGTGCAGCGCAGCAGCTGTTCTGGTCCTCAATTACACATCTTATCCGGCCTCCAGGGGTTGAAGCATATGCTAAAGTTGTCAGCCAGAGGAGTTGACCTCACTGTGCACTCATGTCTCACAGGTAACTCAGGGGGACTGGCAGACATCATTAAGGGGTTTTTAAATAAAGAAAAAAATAATCATCAGCTTTAAGTGAAAAAGGTTTTGCTACAAAGAAGGAAACACATCAGCCTCTACCTCTACTTTTGCTAAATGAAAGGCAGCTGCCTCCATTGCCTTAAACTCAAGCCTCTGCAAGCAAATTACAATTGCCTCCACTGGTAGTTAACTGCATCACTCCTATGCACCAGCTGCCATGACTACCTCCATCTCGTGCCTGGCTTAAAGCTGCAGCCCAAGAATCCAACTCAAGTTGAAGCCTCTACAAGCGATATAAGGTGTAAGCCCTGCCTGCACCCTCAGCCAAAAAACCTTTAGTCGATGCCTTCACTTTCAGCCACATCAGTCTCAACCTCCACCTGACAAATATTAAGGACAGTTGCCTTGAACACTCAAGCCACAACAAGCAACCTGCATCAGCTTCCACCGCAGCCTGTCTTACAGCTGTAGCTTCAGCTCATGCATACAACCGCAGACTCTGCAAAACAACAAAAGCCACTGCCTCCAAATCAGCCTCTACAAAACATCAGTAGCCAAAGCCCCATCCTACAAATTGTGCCCAAGCCTCTAAAATTAACATTTTCAAATCACAAGAATCTCCGACCCAATCTGCACACTTTTGGAAGCAATGTGGGTTGTCAGGACCAACTTCAGTTTCTACCTTAGAAACAGCCTTTCCCCTCCCTTGATTAAAATTAAAGACGAAAAACTTCAAACGCATCTGACACAAATCTCCTCAGACTGCCTCATCTTGCAGTTGTGGCTTGCAGCTTTTCCCATACACCGCCTTCAGCCTTTGTCAGCAACCTGCAACGTCTGGCTCCAAATGCAGAGTGTTGTTGATAGTGACAACCTCCAACTCCACCTCATGCCTCTACTACACAGCAGCAGTCTCACCCTCAATCTGAAGCCACTTCAAGTAGCCAACATGAGCTGCTGGCTCCAAATACAGCCTCTGTGGGAAACCAAATGGAAGACAATTGTCTCAAATGCCTCAAACTTAAGCCTCTGTCAGCAAAATGCAGCTGCCTCAACTTGAAAATTGTTCATCAGCATAGGTTTTCACCAGTGTGTAATGAAAGGAAGCTACCATCAACGCCTTTAAATCATGCCACTGGCAGGATACTGCGGTCGTCACCACCGTCAATTTGTGGCTGACAGCAGCAGCTGAATTCCTGTGATCTCAGACTCTTCTTGCAGTCTTCATCTTCAGTACCTACGAGAAATAATCAGTCTTCGTCTCCACTTGTGCATGAAATACAGCTACCTCAATTCCTTCAACTTAAGCCTCCAGCTCCATCCTCTGCCAAGCAGCAAGAGCCACCACCTCCAACTTCAGACTCTGCCACACATCAGCAGTCAATTCCCCAACTTGCAACCTGTACTAACAGTATGAGGCTGCTGCCTCAACCTGCAAAAAGCATTTTCTTTAACCACAGCCTAAACAGCATTAAAGAAAACTGCTTCCAATGCCTCTAAATTATCCTCTGCCATACACATATAATGGCCTCCACTTGCAGTTTGTGGCTGAAAGATACAACCCATGCCTAGAACTCTAACCTTCATGAGCAACCAATCCAACCAATGCCTCCATCTTCAGCCTGCAATAGAAAACAAAACCTGCCGATTCCTTTGGTTGCTGTTGCAAACAATGACTGCACCAACAGCCTCCTAAAAAACAGTCAGTCAACATCTACCTGCGCAATATGAAAGACACAATGATGCATTGCCAGGACCTGCAGCCACCTCCACCTGCAGTTGATGGCTAAGAGCTGCAGAAACACCATCATCCAAAAACTCCAGTTACTATCTATTCGACTCATCAGCAGCATCAGGCAACAATCTGCAAGCTTTACACGCAATGTGATCTTCTTTCTCCGTTTGTAGCTTCACCAATCAGTCAGCAGCTGCCTCCACCTTTAGCCCCTACTATAAACTATCAACCCCTACTTCTACTTGTGCAATATGAAAGACAGTTACATCCAGTGCTGACAAACAGGCCAGACCAGGACCTGCCAACACCCTCCTCTTGCAGTTCATGGCTGAAAGTTGCCGACCATGTGGCCTATCAATCTTTGCCATACACCAGGGGCCAATGCCAGGTGGAGGCAGCTAATGCACCAACACTGTCATAGTCAAGGGAATATTGTAAACAAGTAAAATGGGATTTAAAAGCAGCTATTTTAAGACAAATGATGGCCTAAAAACTAAAAAATCATGTTGATGGCTTGCTAAATTAAACTAAACTGATGTTTGCACTTTGCTTATCAGTAACATTTTTCAAAGTGCAGTTCTTAGGAATCTTTCTTAGCCTGTACCTGTGCGTGAGTACCTTGTAAAAAGACGACGATGTTCTGCTGAATCAGCCTACATGAGATACATTCAAGGATGCCATTAGACATTTTAATTGCACTTATTCACAAAGGAGGACTTGTACTTTTTGCTAAGAGTATGTGGGACGCTTCATAAATAAGTCATCAAACACACTCAGACACAAAATGCCTTCAGCTGAATCGAAGCCATGGGACACTCACTGTGCCCTAAATCAAAGCTAAGATAACAGATTAAATGACCCTGAAGACAGTCTATGTCTTTTGCCCTCGGAATTATCACATCATTTTATTCTTCTATTTTCTGCTGGGCCCTGTGAGAGGGAGACTGTTCGACCTCTAGTCTGACCCTATTAGAGAGATGGGAGAGAAGGAGCTCTCATGACAGCCTACAAGGTGGCAAAGATGTTTTCAAGTGTATTATTTTTATGTTTGTGTTTCCAACAGAGTGTTGCACTGATACATTTTTGTGATTATATAGAAACGAGGTAGCCCATAGTGCATAAGGGAGGGGAAGAAGAATAAAAAATGACAGATAAGATAAATCAAAAAGTTAGGACAGAAAATTACACCACAAAGCAGCAGTAAAAATGCCCCCTGTCCGATCGTTTTTCCTTTCTTTCCAGCCTTTCAGTAAAAAATGTGCTTTGATTTTTAACGTGTTATTGCAATCCTCCTCATCCCTATTGACCTAGAAGTCCTTTTTGGAAAAACCACAATGAAAATGAGGTCAAAATGCAGTCCAAGCTGTCTCAGACATCACTCGTGACATAATAATTACTAATCAATAAACTATTTGGTGTCTTTTACTAACAGTCACAACATCCAAGTACATCAAAAAGATACTCAAAAATCTATACTCAAAGTGATCCCTCACTTGTACACACAAAACACACTCACACACACTTCAAAGGGGTTCAATGGGTCACAGTGTTTGGAAATGGAAAATGGAGAAGAGGGCTGTCAATTTTTCAACATGATGCAGGTTTTAGTTCCAGCTACAGTCAGCTAGATTGAGAGGGATTAAACTAAATGTTTCAAAAAATCAAATTAAGAATAAACATCGATAGAGTAATGTTAAACTTTGCTTTAAGACATCATTAAGAAATTCACATACTGACATTTTGGAACATAATAAGATAAGATATACTTTATTGTCCCCAAAGGGGAATTTGTCTTGGACTCTGTCCTGCAACAAGAGTCTGCGTCGCAGCAGTGCCATGCCACTTGAACTAGCTACATTTTCTGTACTCAATGTGTATTTCCTGTGTATCTTAAGTATATTACAGTGGTGACAGAAACATTTATTTTCCTATCTGTTGTGTCCTTGTATCTGTAAGTCCTTTGATGAATTATAGAGAACGGATAATAGAGCCCATGCAGGCTGCTTTTCTAGTCTTCTGGCTACTCAAAGTGCTTTTACACACACCTACACATTCTCACTGATTCACACACTAATGGCAGAGGCTGCTTTGTGAAGTGACCATCAGAAGTAACTAATCCCATTCATACACATTCATACGCCGCCGACAAAGCAGTGGGAGCAACTTGGGGTTAAGTGTCTTCAGTGTCTTCAACGACACATCGGACAAGTTTCTGCATGAGCTGGGGATCAAACCCACCACCTTCCGGTTGAGCGACGACCGACTATACCAACTGAGCCACAGCCGCTCCAGATGTCACATTGGGGCTAGTGTGTAGCAGGGCGCCAGAGCTGTTGGGGTTTCGGTGCCTCAATGCTCAAGGGTGACTCAGCAGCACTCGGGAAAGTGACCTGGCACACGTCCAGCTAGCAGACCAACTTCTATATTTTGGTCCAAACTGGGACTTGAACTGGCAACCCTCCAGTTCCCAAACCAAGTCCCTACACAGCAGTTAGCTAAGTTTTTACAGGACTGAACTTTAGATAAGTGCCATTTCAACTTTTTAAGGTACTATTTTTAAGAATCTTTGACAAGAATCTTAATTTGAGACATTACCCTTAAAGGGGCTATATGTAACTTTCAAAAATACTGCGTTTGTAGCGATACCGCATGGCCGTCAGGAGAACTGCACCAGTAACCTGTTGCTCGCAGTCCCTCGCGTGCTCGTCATAAGTGCTCGTACGTACACAAAGGAGCATCAACATCGCCCCTGAAACACTGGATATTTACCGGCATAATGTTTACTGTACAGAGGAAGTAAGTGGTCACACACATGTGAGAGTCTGTGAAGGAGTCTGTGTGTCTCATTCTCCATTCTACAAACGACAGTCTCGGCAGGCACTGCCTGAGACCGGGAGTGTGTGATGAGTTTGTCCACCTGTGAGAGCTCTTAGGACGGATATAAGTGTGTGGAAGGCGGCCTCTGGCTGTGCAGGTGAAGACCGGGAGTGTGTGATGAGTTTGTAGTTTGTACTGTTGATTTCTGTAAGCGGAGCGGACTGATGAGGACGTTGAGAACGCAAATGAAATGACACTGCCTGGAGCTTTCGCGGAAAATCGGACCCGGGGCTAATGTTATACAGGCAACACAGATAGACAGTGAACATCTACTTTTTCACATTAGTTAAACGTTCGCTTATTAGTGGGCGATAAAAAACGATTTATACATGTAAAAAGTTACATATATATGTAACTTGTAGCTATATATAAATCATTAGGCCGTTAGGCAGTTCGCCTGAACAGTTCAATGCTTTTGTCTGTTTCTTTGTGTGTGTGTTGTCCTCCCTGAGTCTTCTCCCAATTTGTTTCTCTTCCCTACTTGTCTTCCTCTGCCTGCATTTTCCTCACACATAAACCCTTTACATTTGTATTCATGTCACTATGCTCCATCTCTCTCTTTGCTATGGGATGTTTCAAGAGACTTACTCTTTGCCTCTCATTTCTCTCTTTCTACCTCTCTTCAAACCCCTTACTTTAACCTAAAAACAATTCCAATTTCACATCTTTAAAAGCATAAATCTCATCGGGAGCGAAGAACAGGAACCACCAGAGGATGTAACGGCAGACTACATGTTCAATAATCGAAGCGGAGGAAGTAAGAAGGATGGAGGGAGGAGAGGCCTTTTCTTTTGTTGTTCATTCTTCATATTCTATTGATTCTCTCTAAACACCACACTCTCACCTCTGTTACCTGCCTCATGAAGAATGTATAGTTATGCTGTGTGTCTGTATGTGTGTGTGTGCATGAGAGTGAATGGAGATAATCTGATCAAATCAAGATAAACTGATAGAGATGGAAACATGTTGGTGGAAGAGAAGGGAGCTAAAGGATGCTTGTAGGGCAAACAATCCATGAAGAGTGTGTAGGTAACATCCAGTGTGTGTGAGGAGTGTGTGTGTTTGAGTATGCAGCAGGGGAGAGAGAGAATTAAACAACAGATAAGCATGTTGCCAAAATGAAGGAAAGAAAAAAAAGTGATGACAAGCTAACACGCACACACACACACACACACACACACACACACACACACACACACACACACACACACACACACACACACACACACACACACACACACACACACACACACACACACACACACACACACACACACACACACACACACACACACACACCACACACACACACACACACACACACACACACACAAATCTGTATCATCTCCAAAGTACTTACTGGCATCCCCATTAGTGGCTGTACTAGCGGCAGTCAATAGCGCTAACCTTTGGTGCTCCTTGCCCACGCACACACGCACGCGCGCACACACACTCCACACGCACACAAAAACACAGCCTTTCGGTCCCGTTAGCAGTAATGCTCTATAATCATTGTGCTTCCAGCTCTGTGCAGATAAAAACCTTAATGTCATCGTGCATCACACACATACATGCTCCCACACACACACAACACAACACATATCCTGTTTGTTGAGATAAGAACATAATGCCATCTCAGTTTGGTGATAAAGTTCAAGGAGAGAACTACAGCCGAGCCCTTGAAGTGCCCTTTTAACTGCAAAATAAAAGGGGGAGGCTGAGGATGCTGCGTCTCTCTCTCTATAGGTGTGGTTGTCTGTTTTGTTTGAATGCATGAGTTGTGTGGTGCAATTATACCAAATCTTCACATGATGACATCATACATATGATTTTTTTTTTTGTTGCTTCACTGTTCAGACAGAAAAACAGGATCAGTGGTAAATGGTAAATGGACTTGAGCTTGTATAGCGCTTTTCTAGTCTTCTGACTACTCAAAGCGCTTTTACACCGCAGGTCACACCTACACATTCACACACTGATGGCAGTGGTTGCTATTTAGTGAGACCATCAGAAGTAACTAATCCCATTCATACGCATTCATACGCTGCCAACGAAGCAGCAGGAGCAATTCGGGGTTAAGTGTCTTGCCCAAGGACACATCAGACATGTTACTGCAGGAGCTGGGGATCCAACCCTCGACCTTCCGCTTGAAAGCCAACTAAGCCACAGCTACTGTACCCCATAATCATCAATCACATTACAGATTCTTAGCTTAGTAAACCAGAGTCTCAAAATCACCACAAACTACAAAAATGAAATGTGACAGAAGCAGTCTTGGAGCTGATTGGTCGTGAAAGATGATACCTATATGGTTCAACCTTAAGGCAGAGTCTATTTTAATCACTGAGGGACTATGGAAAGTTTCATTGACGAAAACAGTTGTTGTTGACGCCACTCTCATTTCCCTCACACTTACCTATTTGTACTGTACGTCATCAGGATATGAAACCTGCACGCTCAAAACAACTTCAGGAAGACTTCTGACATTTCATTTGATTGACAAGATTTAAAAAAAATCTATTCAACGCAGCTTCCTCCACCTTCAATTTGCGGCTCGACGTTTGTGGCATTTATGAAACAATACAGGTCCTTTGTTGTGAGTTCTAACTGCGTAACTATGTGTAAGAATCTGGCATATGACTAACAAAATAAAAGATTTTCTTGTGACTTACAAAAGCATTGTCTTTGTTATACTGCTATCATGATGACGTGCAGGTTTCTGATGACTACTTTCTGCTCAAACTGTGGAAAATGCTGAAGGTGAATATCATCATGCAGCACTTTTCTTTGAGGAAATATTTTTTTCTATGTGTGTGTTCACATTCTTCTACTGATTCATCTTGGTTTGGCTGTCTCCTCATGACCGTTTCTCATTGCCTTTTTTTCTATCGTTTGCTCATCATGTGTTTATCCTTCACACTCTATTTCACACATTATCCTTTTTACACTCCTTAATCCAGCGCTTCCTTCTGCCTTGCCCTTCGCAATCATGTTGCATTACCTCTAGTGATTTCACTGCCATGAAGGTTTGCACCATTTGCGTGTGTGCATTAATTGTCGATAAAGTGCCGGAGAAATCTGCGTTGAAGCTGATGGAAGCACTAATAGTTAGTGAGGTTTCGTAAAAAGAAGTCAAGACACCACATTTATCTGTTCAAAGGTATTCAAAGGCATGTTCATCTTTCTTAATCCCTACTTCTCTTTGAGTCTCACGTCAGCGATAATTTTACCTCCCTCAAATGATCCCTCAACTTCTTTCCCGATCCCCCTACTTTCCTCTAATATCCAACCTCACTTTTTCTGATGCCTTCTTTTTTTTACCATGAACGTCAGTAACCTTCTCTTCCCCTTCTTTCTGTCTATCTCTATCTCGTCTCATAATTTCATGTGTCAACATTCACTTCTCATTCTCTATTTCCGACCAAAGTCATCGCAGGAATGACACATAAGCTGAAGAAGATGAAGGCAATACACATCAACAAGTCAGGGAATTCATTTCCATTTACCCTCAAATCAATGTGTTCATCATTTTCTACCATTCAATCTACTCTGACAATGTCCGCGCCAGCCCACTGGCCTCCATAGCTGAGTGCTTTATGCGGGAGTCTTTGGAATAAGTTGACGCAAGAAAATTGCAGCAATGTTGGACTCATGAGTCAGTAAGCAGATGCAAAGACGATGCACGGAAGAAGACGCAAAGACTGAGAGCAGGTAGAAGATTTAATTTGGCCGTAATGAACGATGGCATCATATATTTGGGTTTAAGAATTTTTCTAATTTGAAAAAGACATTGACATTAAGTCAACGAGTCCAGAGATGCAGAAATTATCTATGTTAGAGTCCTCCAAATAATTTATAATTATCTGTCAGCCAGATCATGGATGAATGAATCAGCGTCAAAGTTATTTAATCATGAAGTACCACAGAACCAAAGGACATGAGGCGCTCGAACACATGATAAGGATCAGAGTGACTCATTGGATCACACATGAATGTAAAGATAAGACGGGAATCCTGCAGCCGTATTCCTTTTTTTTCTTTTTGATCCCTGTAAGCTTAGATCATCCTTATTTTATAAAAACGAACTTAAATAATATAAAAAGCCAAGATAAAGTAAGATAAGAGAAGATGTGTTCTGCAGTGACTAGTTTTTGAGTGTATCCAAAAGCCCACACCGTGTTTTACAAACAGACCTTCTTTGGCCCTTGAGACCAAAATGAATCAAAGGTAATGCATTATAAACTGGAAAATTCATGCACAGGTTGATGATAGGAAAATACATATTCATCAGTGGTAGTGAAGCAGAGCAGAATCACAACATCTGATTTAAGGCTCCATTAGAAGTAGAAGCTCTCAAATCCCGACCCCTCAGGGATGATGACAGAATCATTTAAAATGTATTCTAAAAGGTGATCAGATTGGCAACGAAATTGATGTTGAACAAAAAAACATTTCAAACTTAACAGATTAACTTTTAGTTTTCCTGCAGGTTAAACAAAGCAAGGAATCAAGGATAAGGATAAACTTTATTGATCCCCCAATGGGGGAAATTTAGTCGTTACAACAGCTAAAAAAACAGGAATATAAACAGCATCAATAGCAAAAAGTTAAAAAAAACAGCTACGAACATGTTAACATTAATTAAATAAAGGAAGAAAAAAATACAATAGAATTAAATAATACCAGGCATAAACACTATGTACACTTTCACTTGTGGAAAGACAGATCAGATATTATTAAAAACACGCACACAGTGTGTAGCATTGAACCTTAATGTGTTAATCCTGTATTAATTTGACAGGTTGAATGTCCACAGGATAAAGAGAACATGATTTACTTTAAACCTTACAAAGACAAACGTTTTTTTAGGCCTATGTTTTTGTCTAGACATGCCTGACTTTAGTTAAAAATGACAGCCAGTAGTTTGACTTTAAATGCCAATTTCCACATAGTCCGCGCATGCCACGTTCTGTCAGCTCTGTAGTCGCTGTTCACTAGTGCAGAGGCGCTGCTTCTCAGCAGGAAAGGTAGGCAGCTGCTTGGGGCCCCAGGTTAGTAGGGGGCTGACGTGATTCGACTCCTGACCAACTTAGTTCTTTGTAAATCAAATTGTCTTTGCAGAAGTAATCTTTCTTTTAAAGGCCACACATTCTGCTCACTCATGGTAAATGTCCACATATACCCATTTGTAGCTCACTTTGAAATGACTAACTTTGATATTTCAGTGCTTCTATTACTCTTTAGAAAAGTGCTGCAAGGTCTAGGTAGACGGTTCTGGCAGAATTGTCCAAAGACTTTCATAGATTGATATCATTCAAATGATATGAGAGGATTTCATATGGTTATGAATCATATTTAATTTTAAACTCTTAGCTCTTCGTGACCCACAAGAGAGAAGCAGAACAAGACTGACTACTTCTATGAAGTAATTTTTTTAAGGTTGTCATGGCTACCAGGTCAAGTCCCATGAAGTGATTTACTTCATGCAAATCAAAAGAGTCTTTGTCAATTTTTCAAATACAAAGTTTGACTGTTAGTAATACGTTCAACTGTTAAAAAGAAGCAGGATGATCTTTATCATCAAAGAACGACCAAATTGACACAACATGAAACATTTCTACAGTAGCTCAACTTGACACCCATTGCACTTTTATGAGTCGCATCTAAAGCAGGGTAGTTTGTTGAACTTAAAAATGAGAGATCTCAACAAAAGCAACAAAAAAATGAAAGCTTTAAGAAAGTACACTCCTGAAGCTATGACAGCGACACAACAACTTTTTCAAACCGCAGCTCCCAGCAGAACCACCCACCCCGAATGTAACAACAAAAATCCACTCACTGTGGAAGATAACTTCCAAATATCTTCCAAATGCCTTTTCTTCAGGCTATTCTAGGCACGAGGGGTTAGGAGCAGAGATCATAGGGCTTTTATGTGCCATTTCTGTCTGAGTTTGGGTAACTGTCAGCAAGAAAAGAAGTAAACAGATGTGGAAATACGTATGTGGAATATATTTTGAAAAAGTCATGCCAGGTTGTGACTGAGCCAAGAAAAGGAAACGGCAGGTAGTCTGACATGTAAATACACGTAAATGCTGTTGTGTTTTTTGCAAAGTTTGTGGAAAATGCATTGTTTCTCCCGGTCATGTGGAGCATTCACAGAGTCGTGCCATATCCTAAAGTAAAATATACTCTTACATGATATAATCTAAGCCTTTCTCTCGTTAATCATCGAAATCTGCTCTTAAATGGAATATATTTTGGGCTCTTTTCGTCATAAAAGCCCTTTGACAGCAATGAGAGCAGGCTTTACTACAAGGAAAACACGTTCTCAGCCATATTCAGCGGATGCATTATTCAACACGTCTACAGAATATTTTCCCTCATGTTTCATTTGCGACATCTGTCATCTCTGGAATCATCTCAAACCCCTTTGATGGTCCTTCAAGTAAGAGATGTCTGTTAAAGAGAAAATATTTCCAAAATGGCAACGTTTTGAAATTTTAACGCTTTCAGATCAAATGGCAAAATTCATATTTTCCACTTCTTTGCATATCTGATAAGAAGTCTATGTGTTTGTGAGAGAGAGAAAGTGAGAGACGGAGATTAATTCCTCTTGAGTACATTTGGACTTGTGGCAATATGCCTAATTTTCAAATACTTTTGTTCATTTAATATTCATTTATCCATTTACTTCAAGCTGCTTCAGCCAAGAAACAGTATGATTGGCAATATGAATAAAGCAATAATCTGGGTTAGTTTAAGATTGGTACACTGCTGAGTACACTGGGTGTATTTGTACACAGCTGATACTAGTGTTGTAGTACTTGAAATCGGTCTTGGTCTCAAGATCGGTCTCGAGACCACGTTTTGAAGGTCTCGGTCGCATTGCGGAATCGAAAGCATTTTTACTCTATTTTTACATTTTAACATCTATTGTATTGCATATCGTTTTTTTGCAAGATAACAGTCACCATCAGTAGGTTTTGTGCATAATTCATGTCTTATGCACACCTATGCATTTATTCTGATGGTAATGATAAGATCCTGCACATATTCTCCCTTTTCTCCCTCTCTTTTTCATAAACTTAGCATTAAAAAATATCTAAAACAAGAGAAAACCTCACAGCAATGATGGTAATGGTTTTCATTATCTAAACTTCCTCATGTTGTTAGTCCTTTATGAACTGAGGAAGTCCAGGGAAGTCATTCATAACTCATGACAAGCAATATTATTAATAAGAAAATGGACCCAGGGCAAGGAACCCACTCTGCTCTTCTGTCTACATGAGGTGGGTGGAAAAGGGAGATGTATGAACATGCGAGGAGCCCATGGGCTGGTATGGTCACCCACATGTACCGGACTGAAAGAATAAGAGCCACGGAGCAGGAACATGTTAAATAATGCAGAATACTGAAGGAGCATGTTGGTTTTGAGAGCAAACCTTTGTGCTTGTAAGGTAAACTGCATGGATATGCATCGTGTACCACATTCTGCTAAGAGTCTGTCAGATGGTGAACTACAGCTTACATCACAAAGAGAAATAAAACCACAAATCAAATAAACTAATGACAAAGACTCAACAAAGTTACAACAGAAAGACAGATAAGAAGCTGAGGAGATGATAAGTCTAATCTTTCATCATGGGTTGGCTAAAAACTTTTCTATCTCTCTTTACAGTTTTTCCATTGTGGCCTTTAAACTATCACAAGATATATCCCTCTGTTGTTCATCTATCAATCCAACACAACCAGACTTTTGATTTGAGCAGAAACACAAGCCTTAAAAAGAGTTTAAAGATTTGTTTTTTGTACTCAAAGTTCAAACTTCACTTTAAATTCTACTTTGGAAAACTGCTACTTGGCCAATAAAACAATTAAGATCACTACATTGATTTCATAAAATTATCTGTTGTCCATATACATTTAGTTTAAGTGAAGGCTGGCAGCAGAACTCCTCACGTTGGCCAAAGACTAACCATTGACCTGAACCAATCTGGTGGCAGACAAACAGATCACACACATCTCCCAGCTATATTAAGTTTTAAGACCTTCCTCAATGACCTGTTCAACTTCCTTTCTCTAAGTGTTCTGAGGTACACTGTAGATCACTTTGTCCCTTATTGTATTCATACCTTCCAGTTAATTAAGTTTTAGAGATTAAAAGATCACTACACTGCATGCAGTGATGCGTTGTTACATTTTGGCCACAGAGAACATGACCATTGCCTCGCATCAATCAAAATAATCGTGATTGCCATAATCCAGCAGCCCTAGTATCTTACCCGAGCAACAGTTATTTAAATACCTAGCTTAGCTGTGCCAAGTTAAATCTAATCATCCTCCCCTAAACTGTGACCAGTGAGACCTCATCACCACTGGTCCAAATCCACTCACAACGTCAGCCTCGCCATTGACAACTCCACCTGATTTCCCTCCCCACATATCTGCAATCTTGGAGTCATTTTTGTCAGTAACATCTCCTTTGATCATCACATCACACAGCGTACAAGAACTGCCTTCTTACTCCTAAAAAACATAGCCCACCTCCGCCTTCCTAAAAAAACTCCAATACATCCAGAAATCTGTTGCATGCATGTTCGCCCACATCCGCTCCTGCGACCTCATCACCCCTGTCCTTCAAAATCTCCATTGACTCTCTAACGCAAACCGCATTCAATTCAAAATCCTGCTCCTCAATCAGAAAGCCCTCAACCACCAGGCCCCCCCCCTACCTCTCTGACCTCCTCCACCGTCACTCATATCTTTAACCAACCTCTTGTCTCCAACCAAGCATCAAAACTTAAAGGGTTCAGAGCCGTCTCCCTAGCTGTCATCTCCGTCTGGAACTCACTCAAAAAAACACATTCAAGACTGTAACGAAATATCCATGTTCAAGTCATTGCTCAAGACTTACCTTTTTAAACAAGCCTTTTTTAAGATTCATTTTTAGGCTTGTTGTGCCTTTATTGTAGAGATAGGACAGTGGATGAAGTCAGAGAGAGAGTGGGGATTCACATGAAGGAGAGAAGCCACAGGTCGGATTTGAACCCGGGCCGCCCTCTTGGACTATAGCCTCAGTACATGGGGTGTGCGCACTAACAACTAAGCCACCAGCACCCCTTATTGTGACGACCCCTGCTTAGAGTGTGTGTGTATGTCTGTGCTCATGTGCATGTCTTGTCTTTGAGGTGGTGATGTATCCTGCCTGATCTGGAGCACCTGGGCCCATTGCTCCACCCAGGATATAAAGCCCTGCTTCCTGTGCATCTCGGACTCTCTCTCTCTCTCTCTCTCTCTCTCTCTCTTCTGCCTAAGCCTGGCTGACGCCAACACCATTTTTGATTTAGTTCTTCTGTTAGTGCACTCTTCAACACCACACACCATAATGCTTTTACAGACATCCACACGTTCACCACTGATTTTACTGATTTAACACACCTCATCCGGCTTGTTTTGGATTGATTTAACTTATTATTGGAATAAATTAATCCTTTTCTTTTGTCAAACCTGACTCCTTCCGTTGTTTGTCACTACCCACGAGCCGGGTTATGACATTGTGCTGTGTTTTTATACGTTGTTGTTTATATGACATGTATGCAATGTTGCCATGATTGTCAGTTTGTTCCTACTATGTTGTTTTTTGACATGTTTAACCTTTGAGTACCTGAAAAACACCTTAAATAAAATGTATTATTACTTTGGGTAAGAAACAATAGGATCATGCACTTCCCTACATTCCCTTAATTCTCTGAAATCCTAACTCATCACTCTCCCAGCCTGCCATTCCTCCTCTCTGTTCCTTCTGCCAAGTCTTGTAAAGGAAAAGCATCTAGTTCTCGTCTAGCATGAAGGCCTAATGCATCTGGGTGGGAGGTTCTCTCTGTGACAAATGACCTCACAAAAAACTCTGCTTGTAAAAAAAACAAGCCCCCAGTCATCTCTCTCCACGTGTCTCTACTGTCTGTCTGTCTGCCTCTCAGTCCATGTATCTGCCTCTCTCTTCTTTATCCCTCCTGACCATCTTGCCAGGAGAAAGAAGGAGTTATTTGATCGTCAGTCTTATCAAGCAATCTTTACCATCTCCCGACACTTCATCTCAGAATCCCCTCTCCCCTCCATGTCGGGCTCAATTAGATTAAATGACTGCTTTGTCAACCTTGCTAAAGGAGAGGGAGAAATTTCCAGAAAACTTATTTGGCTTCATTAAATGGGGGGAGCGACACCTCCATATTCTATAGGCTAATAGCTAAAGCAATTTTCCACTTCTTTTTGAGATCCAATCTCATGGGAGGAATGAACGTGCGGTACTAAAATGTGCTCGATCCTCACAGTCATTTCCACACATTTCTCTTTGTGTTGTCATAGGCCATGTTGTCTATTTAAAACTAGTGCCCCAACCCTTGTTATTTTCAGGAGTCAGTGAGGTTAATTATGTCTAAAGGGACACAGATGACCTAACCTTGGTTCACCCTGTTCAGTGGGATGTGGTTAATTATGTTTCCAAATCTGCAGTCTGAATTGTGGAGTGCAAATAGTATTTCACATGCAAAACCTGTGGGCGAGTACATCATGAAACAAAAATAAAGATGCAGAGTGAAAGCAGTAAACGATGTCTATCTTATGTTATCTTTGTATTATCTCCTGTTCCATTAATCTTCATATTTACCTTTTCATTTCTTAGACTGTATATTTCAGACAGTTCATTTATCATTTATTTTTAAATGCATACTGAATCTAAACAGGACAATAATTTGTGAAATTACCAAAGTGTGCAAACCAATACTAAACTTGACAACTACTTTTCATTATTCCAATGGTGAAATATCTCAGCTGTTGAATACTTAAGGCCCTGACACACCAAGGAGATCGACGGCCGTCAGTCCAAGAATCGTCGCCCTAGTTTTTTGCCGTGAGTCCAGCTCTGTCGCTAACCGTCGGCCCCCGTATGCCTTTTTTGGCTAATTCGAAAAATGTGGAATGGGCTTCGGTCGGCGTGGGCGCAGTTGTTGTGAGGAATCACTCTGATTGGCTGTTCGGAGGTTACATTTAACTCCAGTTCTCAACACAGTTTGGGGAAAGCCCCTTTAGCCTGCTGCTGCCGTGTCCATGCTTTTTTTGTAATTATTGCTTTATTTCTTAATAATTATATGTCTTACTTATTTGTATTTCCGTTTCCCTTTCCTATATTTCTTCATTCTAAATTGTTTATAAGAGCCACGACTGTATTTCCCTCAATGAAAAGTATTTCTGATTCTGAAAGACGCTCAGATGAATCCTATTTTAATACTCATGCCTCCATATGAACTACAGACAAATCAGCCAATCAGTTTGATGTCTCACGATTGTTCTTAGTTACTACCTGTCAGTAGTTTAGAGAGACATCAGCCATCATCAGGAGGATGATTTTTTTTATCAGAACATGCTACACATGAATTAGGACAGGTTCAGCAAAGAGATAAAACATGTCACTCTGTCCACAGAGGTATATAGATACAAAATGAAAGATCCTCACAGCTGCTATAAGTATGTGAAATAACATGTATTATCTTATATATTGTTACTTATTACAAGCAATGCATGACTTCTTCTCTGTGTTTGTATCTTGAAATCAGATTTTTATCTGGACTTATGAGGTGAATGTGGTTTTAAATATATTGTTTACAAGAATTCACACGATTACACAGGTTTGAGTTTGTTCACTTGAGACCAGCCACTCCAGAAGTAACAAAGATCATCAGGGGCGGGCTGTGGCTAAGCGGTAGAGTCGGTCATCTCTCAACCAGAAGGTCGGGGGTTTAATCCCCGGCTCCTGCAGTCCCATGTGGAAGAGTCACTGGACCTGACACTGAAGCCCAAATTGCTCTTGCTGGTGCGTCAGCATTGTGTGAATGTTTATGAATGGAATTAGTTGATACTGGGGGACACTTTACATAGCAGCCTCTGCCATCAGTGGGTGAATGTGACCTGCCATGGAAAACGTGCTTAGAGTGCTATAAAAGTCCTTTACAAGTCCATTTAAAAAACGTACTTACTTATCTAGGGTTTTGCTTTGCAACCTGTGAATATTCACAGTGTCTTCTGATCTCAGCACAAAATGTGCTGGCTTTATTACCAACACAACCAGCAAGAATTCAAACCAAAACTAGCGAAACAAGAGAACAAGAGTCAGACTAAAAGTGATATCAGTGCTGAGATTATGCAAAAAGTGGCAGAGGAAGATGAGTGTAACCCAGGTTAATTAGTTGAGTTTGATTTTGCCTCTTGTTTTTTTCTGTGCAAGGGGAGTGACCTCAGTGAACCTCCATAAATTATGATAAATCGGTTTTCATTTTATTTTGTATTTATTTTTTCACTTCCCTATTTTTTCTTACAACATTCCATAACTTCACCTTAACCCCGCTGAAATCTATCACCCAATCAGAGCTCAACCCACTTATCAAAAAGATCCGGTTCACGAGGTCACTCCTCCTCATCTCATCCAACTCATGGTGGCACAGCAAGGCGACAATTGTTTGGTTACCCAAGACGGGGAAAAGAGTTACTTTTCTTTTTACTCAGCGGTCAGGTTTGATGTATGGACACAACTCTGTGATCAAGATGGCGAGCTAACCTACGAGATCAACTCACCCCCCTGCTACAAGTGTGGTAGGAGTGGAAAACAAACATTCTGGAACAAAGAAAGACATTGACTTTTTTTTTCTTTTTTGAACGGACCTTAAGAGCCTTTTCAGAGCGGAAAGAGGACATTAATTTGTGTATTGAACTAAAATATTGTTTTGTGTTTATTGACCTTGTTTATTGTGAAATACAATAATTATTTTTTAAACTTACCTGTGTTTGGATTTTTGTTGGTTTACACACATTTTGGCTCCTAGAGACGATACCTAATTTCTTCTTGTGTTAATTTGATTAAATGCTAATCTAAAGGCACTTTTAACATAGCCCACATGCTACATGAAGTTAAACCAACAAAAGTTGGGTGACAACATTATCAAGCTTTTTTAATTCTCTGCTATCTAGCGGTCAAAAATCCCTTACAGCATGCTCAAAAAAAGGTTTCCCTTAGCACCATCTACAGTATGTGTGTTAAACCTCAACACACATTGTCATAGTCCTCGCAGACACACAACACCACCCCATCATTCACCCCCTCCCTGTCACGCCTCCAACCAAATTAGATTGTGATTGCTCTTTCTGAGGTCACTTTTAATTAAACCGAGATGAGAACATGACACACGGGATTAAGCCCCATCCTACCGCTTCAAATTATGAATTCTTAACTAATGCTCGAGCCTATTGCTTTCAACCATGACCTCCATGTCATTTATGTATAAGAGCAAAAAGGAACTCCCCTAATTATCTTCTTCTGCAGAGATAAAGAGCACGACGGCAGAGGGGTGGGTGAGGTGTGTGTTGAGTGTTAGTATGAAAAGGGAAAACTTAAAAGACATCTATAGGTAAATAAATCTATCTTATTATACATGCACTCTTTTTGTATGTAAGCTGAGAAATGCACCTTGTTTGTGGCTGTGCACCATCATTAATACTGACTTGACAAGAAAGAGAGAGACAAAAGAGACCAGAGGAGCAGAGACAATTTTTTTTCTGATTAACCATGTATATTATTATGAGCGTCGTGCTGTGCTCAGGGCATCATGAATAATTCTGTATTAGACTTGGGAGGCCTAGCTGTTGTAATTTTAGCAGATCTGTTTAATTGGTAGAGACACAGAAAGCTTCCTTGAGTCAGAGAAACATCCATGTGCCTTGTAACATGATTAATATATGAAAGGCCATGTGGGGGGAAATTAATTGAAAATACACTTGTTCACCTCATATAAACATTCGTCAAGTCAAACCAGGACTGTGGTGTTGATGTGTACTGCAGTGTGTTAGACCAGGGGTTCCCAAACTTTTCAGCCCGCGACCCCCAAAATAACGGTTCTAAGAAACCGGGACCCCAATTGTCCCTGGAGGTGGTTAAAACATTTAATGATGCACTATGAGGCCTATCCAAATAGTAGTGTTGGAACAGCACAAAAGAACACAACAGCACGTAATCTCTAGAACTATGTTTTTGTTTGTATTTTCACAATAATGAATGAGATACGCTATTTTAAATTTTGCATATGTTTTTCCAAGGAATCTCGCAACCCCCCTCTCAATGTCTTGTGACCCCCCAGGGGGTCCCGACCCCCACTTAGGGAACCACTGTGTTAGACTGTATTTGCAGTAAACTCAGTGTTGGGCACTAATGGTGCAAAAACTAGCAGTGCACAATAACTGTATTTAAGTAAACAATAAATAAAGGTAGAAGTAAAAAAGACTTTGAAGAGGGGTGAATGGTGTGATTTAAGTCAGTAACTGAGGGTGGTTTTACACTAAGCAGCTGGGCCCGGATCCGAGTACGCTTGACCCCAAAGTCCAGTTCATTTGATCAGTGTGAAAGTATATTAAGTATATTTGATTAACACAGAAAGGGTAAATAAATGCTATTCATGTGTGTGCGCAAACGTCATGCCACCCCTGCATGAGTCAGTGCTTCACTGTGGCCACCCCAGTCAGTTCAGTCAGAAAGTCAGGCTCCATGTCTGAGCTGAAGACTAACCTGAAATGTGGCCTAAAAATGAGCCAAATCAAGTGGAATAAATTAAGTCAGATGTTGAATTTCATTGCCTTTCAAAATGCAATGAAATTCAGATTCTATTGGTAATCAAATGAAATACTTCATTTTCTACATTTTGATACAGATCTTGTTGATATTCTAAAAAGCTCAGCTTGCGATGTGTCTCTGGGATATAGCGTTAGTGTTGTGAAGCTTAATGTAATGTAGAGTCTTTTTACAAGTAGCGTGCCCAACAGTGAGTAAACTGAGCTTTGTGAAGGCATCAGAGAAAACCTCCAAACCTTGGCAAATTAAGGACTTGCTTTACTTGTTGGTAGAATGTCATGGATATAGACTACCTGGTGACTTTTGCCTTATTCTTCCTAAATGTCTCTGCATTTCTTCACTGGCAGTGAAGTTGCACAGCAGATGTGCTCCACTAGATGAAGTTAAAATAAAATCTATTCCTTATTGATTCCAGTCCAGCAGAAGAAGCAATAAGATACACAACTGTTTTCCATTGCTGCAGTCAAAGCATTTAGATCCTCCTGAGAGGAAACACGGTAGATAAACCTGACCTAAAGACATGCCAAGCTGTCAATATACTGAGCTGTGAGGATATTTTAAGATATGTACTGTAGCTGGTTATGCCACTCACAAGCCGTTTTCACATATGCACTCCTGAAAATATCTAGAAAATTTCAGGAGGACATCTCTGGATATTCTGCAGGATCACAATGTCAACAAAAAGAGCGGAGAACAACATACTGACGAACAGAAAATGTAATGCAGCCGTTTAATTATGTGCACGGAGATTGTAGTGGTCGTGGGCAGACAGTCAATGCACTGACTCCAGTCACAGTATATAGGGAGAGGTGAATTCGGCTGTTTGTGTTCACACATACAGCTCCTCCGGGGAAAATATCAGAAGTTTTTCAGGAGTTTTCTGCAAGTGTGAAAGCCCTAACAAACGAGGTTGAACTCCTTACCTCAGTGATAAAGGCCTTGGCGGTAGCGGGGCTCATGAACAGCACGGCTCTGCGTAGTGTGTCCCTGTAACGGTGTAGCTCCTCCACACGCATTGTTCTGAACATACTGGTGATCATCATGTTGATGTTAGATTCCACCTTCTGAAGGGACACGTCCATACCCTGCTGAGATGTCCGATCCAAGAAATCCTCGATACCACGGATATCTGGAGAAGGAAAGACAGAGTTTTGACTGAATATTTGGCTCTTTGGGGACGATTATATTCTGAAATGCAGGAAAAAAGAACCCCCAAGGCGGAAAAGACAAACATGCACCTGCTCATAAACACAGACACTGCTTAAACTGATTGGTTTTCCATTCACATAAACAGTTCCAGTAAATATCTCACACCATGAGCTCTTGCTAGCAGTTATAACTTGCTACCAGTATGTTGTAACTTCAATCGTGTCCTTTGTCTCATTCCGCTAAGGCTTTGTTGGCAGCAAAACTTTACTTCTATCAGAACTGATATGAATAACTTTCCTTCTAATAACTCGAATATACGTACATAACATTTTGAAGACATGGCCTTTCTCAGAGACAAGCAAACACAGACATAAAAACTAAAGCATATGGTGGTGACTCATCAAATCTTAGAGAGATGTTTTGAGATCTTTTTTTTGTCTACTGATGTAAGACGAAAGAAACAACCATCAGCTACAGACATTTACCAACAAAGTTAAGGTCCACTTTTCCGTTTTAAGTGGTTTAAAAGCGTGTATGTGTACATTTGTCTGGCTTATTTAGTTGATTTACATGTATGTGCCGTAAAGTTCTGTGTACAAGACGCACTTTTACCTAAACTGGGTTTCCTCCTCTATACTGGTGCAATCAATATACCAGTATAAAATGCTCAGGGATGTCTTTTTCTGTGCAACAATTTGTTAAGCTTCGTTACAGATATGTTCCATCATGATTACAAGTGCAGCCGCCATTATCACCCACTGTGGGTCAGTTGGTAGAGTCGGTTGTCTCTCAACAGGAAAGTTGGGGGTTTGATCCCCAGCTCCTGCAGCAACATGTTCGATGTGTCCTTGAGCAAGACACTTAACCCTGAATTGCTCCTGCTGCTTCGTCAGCGTATGAATGTGTATGAATGAGATTAGTTAATACTGATGGTGAATTTACAAAGCAGCTTCTGCCATCAGTGTGTGAATGTGTAGGTGTGACCTGCGGTGTAAAAGCGCTTTGAGTAGTTAGAAGACTAGAAAAGCGCTATACAAGCTCAAGTCCATTAACCATTTACCACTGCATGCAACCTCTTGTGACTGAACATTCTCCCCCATTTATTGTGTAATATTAATATAATGTAGGGATCCTAGCTGTGCAAAACACGCTAAGATACGTAGTGACTGGGACCAGGCTGGCTGCACTACTGTTTAACCACCCTCTCTACCTCATTAGGACTTACAGTAATCAGCTTTTTAAAGAACAAGGTGGCATACATTTAACCAAATCAACCTTTTGGAGTGCTGGTTTGATTGAAAAAACTACAACAACTGACCAGGGGAGCTGGGCAGTATGACTTAAGGCAAATTGGTCGTGATCTATGGAATCCGTACTTCCCAGCTATCAATGTTACTGTAGGCTGAGAGCTTAACTATTACACCGGTCGCTAGCAGGATTGCAAACTCCACATGGCCAAAGCAGATGGTACTAAAAGAGCTACACAGCTTCAAATAGACTGCATGGTTTTGACTGCTGAACACAATTTAAATCGTCACACAGAGAGATGGTTTAAACTTTTCCTCTTGAAGACCACCCAAAACAGGCTGCATCCAGTGCGATTTATAGTCACGATTTTACATTTGCAAATGTAATGTTTGCTTACGCTCTTGTGATGTTACAATTTAGCTATAAATTAAAATTCAGACAGAGAAAGGTTTTCAAAAAGTGCAAATAAAGGAGTCATTTTTTTTACTCTGTGGGTAGGGACGTGTATAGACATCAAATCACAAACAAACTCCAAGACACTGTGTTTTAAACCTGGCCTGACTTTAAAACACATGTTTTAGTATCATGCCTTCATCAGGGAGCCTTCATCACAGCATTCTGACTCCCTAATGACGGCTTGATTCCATGACAACAAAGGTATTTTAATTATTTAAAAGAGAGTTCTGTGTTTTTTTTAAATGTGATTTAAGAGAAAGATTTGTTTTTATGTTGAACATTTATGAAACCCTGTTACAACAGGGGTCATGAGCCAAAGTGTGTTGCTATTTCTTCGTAATCCACCATTTGTCCCCACAGGGACACCGTAAGATCAAATAAATAATGACACTGTTGGCGTTTTGATTAAAGAACCAAACCACTGTAATTATCTTCATTAACAATTATTTGTGTTTGATGAATAAACCCTCATGCTGGTGTCTGTATCTCTACTGCCTGGCCTGCTCTGTTCTTAATGAGCTACATTGCAGGTCAAGGTAATCCTAATTAAGGCACTTTGGTTGAGACCACTGCTAATGATGTCGGAGGATGTGTTCCCGTGTATGTGTGTGTGTATGTGTGGCTATGTAAAGCAACTACCTAATGATGTATTTGATATGGAAAACGGATGACACCGCCGTCATTGCCAGTGTCATGGCTTTGCAATTAACGGGATTGATTAGACTTGTTCAGGGCCACAGGGCTGGGGTGATGGTGTGATTGCATCAATGCCAAATTTTGGAGGTTTAACAACGTATTAAGAGGAGAGACATAATGCAACATCAGTGATTCAGAGAGGAATTCATTTCGAGAGAGGGCAAACAATCCTGTGTGCACACTTGCACACATGCCACTAATTCTAAAAGGCAGACTGTCAGTTCAAAAGTTTAGCAAGGGCGTTTAGAGACATTTGAGACAGTTTGTGTGCATGAGATATTCAAATCAACAACTATTACCAGACCTAAAAGATTACGAATGAGCGTTGTCAATCTTTCAGCAAGAACAGCCCGACACAGATCTAGAATTGACAGCAAGGTAATAACAGTTTGTGGTGGAAAGTTTGATTCCTTTTTTGCAACTTTATTCCAGAGTACAACAGCTGGAAACCAAATGTATTCATAAGAGAGTTTCTTTATGGAGCAGGATTTATGTTTGCATGCATGTTGATCTGCGTGTCTCACTGCTTTTGCACAAGAAAGTCCTACATTTAAGCTTCCATCATTTCTAGTAGACTTTCAGGGTTTGTCTTCTTATTGTAAAGTTGTTGTATTGTATTTATGTGTTGACTAGATAAGTAGATGAGTGAACAGAGACATCAAGATGGCATCTTTACAAGCCAAACAACATTGCTCTAATCTGAGCTGGAGCATCATGTCAGCAAGCAATCAAAAACTAATGACTGGTATCTAATCTTTGCATTGGGGCCGCTGTGGCTCAGTTAGTAGAGTCGGTCGACTGGAGGGTCAGGAGTTCGATCCCCAGCTCCTGCAGCTACATGTCCGATGTGTCCTAACTGTCCTTCGGCAAGACACTTTAACCCCAAGTTGCTCCCGCTGCTTCGTTACATAGCAGCCTCTGCCATCAGTGTGTGAATGTGTAGGTGTGACATGTGGTGTCAAAGCACTTTGAGTAGTTTTGTAGCGTTATACAAGCTCAAGTCCATTCACCATTTACTTCGAATGTTAAAATCAAAGCAGATGCCATACATACAGCTTTAGAGCTGTGGGTAACTTGCAACCCTCATCCCTGGCCATGCTTTTAGGATTAAAACTGAAGCATTAGACTTGAAGAAGTACAGAAATAGTGATACTATACACATATAGTCATTATAATGAAATACAAATAGAAGACTAAAATAAGGACAAGTAGTAAAATAAGATGCATGATTGCATGAATACACACAGTATGTTCACACACAAACACATGTGCAAAAACACTCTTTACTCTTTTGGTGCAAGCTGGTAAACGCCCAGTTCTTCATTGTGCATATTTTACGATGACAGCTTCTGTCATCTCTAATCAATGGTGCCAAGATAGATGAACGTTTTACTAGGTTTGATTTTTTGCATGGCTGGTTAGAAAGTTTTTTTTAAATCAACAGAATCAAAAAAGATTTCCAAAACAAAATAAAAAGCAGGAGATAATAAATAATATTCACAACCCAAAAAGCATAATTCTTGTTTATTCCAATGCAAGCTCTCGTGATTTATTTTACAAAGGAGAATCATTTGAATGTGTCCAGTTTTCAGCAGCATCATGAGTCTGTAATCTGTCCCTGCTTTATGTCATGTCTGCCTATTTTTAACAGGCTGTGTAATAGTCCTCTTTGCCGCCTTGTACCTGTTAGTCCACCTGCCAGCCTTTCTCCACACTGGCTTATAGTTCAGGTTGTGTGTCGAATGCATTTGCTTCACAATGCGAGGAGCTTGAAAACAACAAACCAAGCCGTCTCCCCAAATGAAGCTCTTTCAAACTCGTGAAATGGCACAGTGAATCAGAAGCTTGTGCAAGACATGAGATTTGACTTGGTTTGGTATGAAGGGAGAAATATAAAAAACATTATACATTACTGCAGTGATGTACAGGTACATTTGAAGACGCAGTGACATCACTGTTGGGTGTGGTGAGAGGTACAACCATGCAGGTTCTGACCTCATTAAAATCTGGACCTTCTCTTGATTGTACACTAGTGTAACCACTATCACAGGACATATAACCATTTTTGACAATTGTATCATCCTCTGTCAACCTTCTTTTTTTTTCATTGCTGCTATCACATGGATTCAGACAGATGGTCGCCACTACACCAGATATCATTTTAGTGGACACGAGCTGGGATGAAAGTAGGCGATGCTGAAAGGGAATACTGTTCACATTATGCAGTCTTAAAGCTCCTGTGAGGATTTTTAGATGGTAATAAAACACACTGAAAAGAATACCGATGTCTATAAACTATCAAAGCAAACAAGATGATCAGAGAAAAGATTGTTTTTTCTATTTGGTGACTTTATATGCTTGTCATCCCTGCGCGGGGTAGGTGTCATACAAGGCGATTAACAAAAAAAAAAGGAAAAAGTAATTGACTTTCAAATGTAGACATCTCCAGTCCATTTCTCCACATTAATAGTCAAAAGCATCCTCACCCCTCTCCATCAAAGTTTGCTTGAATCCCCACATCCTGCTGTTCAAAGGACAAGGCTGTAACTGGTTATGTTCCTCCCCCACTGCTGAGCGGATCATTAGCTGTCAGCTTCTCTCCATCAAGAAGCTTCAGGACACCAGCGCGGATAAAGAGACGGGCAAAATTGCCACCGACCTTGCCCACCCAGGCAACCATCTGTTTGAGAAACATCCCTCTGGGAGACAGTACCGCTCCATTAACACCATGATCACCCATCACCTCAACAGCTTTTTCCCTGAGCGCTGTCATCTTACTCAACCGCTCCCACCCTAAGTCTCCCATGCAAATACATAATGTGCATCCAAACAGTCGAAGTATCCTTCATCCACATCTTATAGAAATGACTGTATCACTTCTGCAATTCCATATTTTTGTAACATTTACATATATCTTGTAGTGTGTCTATGATCATGAGTAACGTAAGATTCTCTCCCACTTTGTAATATGCTTTTGTGAATTGTTGCTTTTTGTTTCGTGTTTAATAAAGTGGAACTGAAAAGGTAATTTGTAAAGAAGACTCAATAAACTAGAATGGTTTCCGTTATTCCTCCCAAAACAAGGCAGAGGTTTGAATGGAGTGGTTCCCTGTGTGTCCCTTTCCCCAATTCGTCAGGCTTCCCTTCATCCTCCTCTGTCCCATCCATCCTCCAAGTCTCTAGCTCAGAGTAAAAGCTTGAGTTAATGTAGTGTAGCAGCCAACAGCACACAGGGATTTCACCTGCATGTACCGACCAGCTCAGTGGTACTCTGTCTGCGTTCTGGAACCACCACTCCTTTTTCCCCCTGCTTGCTTTCCTCTCATCCCTCTCCCCTCCCTTTGCTTTTCATCTATAAACCCCCACAGTTTCCCCCCTGTTTGCTTTCTGTTCTCTCAGGCTGAATCTCATTTTTGAGAATGTGCAGAGTCCAAGCTGTTATACCCCTCAGAGAGGCTGGATCTGTTTCATATGCAATGACCCTAAACTCCACACTGGAGACTCGTGTTCTTATCTTACTAGTGCTGTCTTTTTTTAGAGAGTGATTTTTATCCAGACCCCAACACCGTACCATTGGCTTTGACCATGATCTCCCTTGACCTTGTCTGAATAATATGAGTTGCATGGACTTAAAAAAACATAATACAGTTGCTTAGACTGGAAAAGTAACTTTAACAACCTCAAATGAGATCCATTCTATAACTCCCTAGATGTCTGTCAGAGACACTCTGCTCCACAAGTCTCCCTCTCTCACTCCTTCTGCTTGACTTACAAAATCTTTCCCACCTTCATTATGATAAAAGAATATTATGAAACTTTCTGGATTCGTTCTCCATCTGACTTTGTGGTTTCAAGCCTTTCTCCTCTGTGTCCCCATGCTCAGTTTCAACCATCCTCCCCCTGCCAGAGGCACTCAAGGTCCGACCCAGTAACTCTTGCTAGAAGGCTTTATGGGAATAGCCAACCATAACTGGCTGTGACTTTAGAAAGAGGCACTGTCCGTCCTCCAATTACCCCTCCATCTGTCCATCAAGCATGATCGCCCATTGTGCACATCATAATTTCACTTTTGATGCCATGAAATCTATGCTGACCTAAAATAGTTTTGCTGAAATGGTAAGATAAGCTGAAAGAGGGATAAGGGAGGGCAAGTGTGACCTTGCTTAACTTTCCTTCCATTAAATTCCAAGTGAAATCTATTTGAATAATTGATGTTTTAAATAACAAATTGGGTCAAGGCAGGAACAGATAACGTTTCATTAGATTGTAGTTCTTAAAAAAAACGTCTATACAATCATTCTTTCTCACTCGTATAAGGTGTGTGATAAAAAATCACCAGGTAAAATGAGTTTATCTCGATCACTGCGACCCTCCTCCGCTCCAGTCACCTCCCTTCCAGCTCGGCAGAGTTCAGCTCACTATGTTCTGTTCTGCTGTCAGCCAAACATCATTCCCTCTTTGCTTTGTCTTTCCCCTCAGCCTTTCACCCCTGGCTATCCTTATCCCTGCCCCAGGCTTTTCACTGTTTTATAGCTCAAAGGTAACACTTCTTAAATATGGATTGAGCCTGGAAATAAATGTAGGCCTGTTTCTTTTAAGCTTAGGCCTATTGAATTAATTTATCAACAGAAGCTTGGGCTCAAAATGTTCAAGTGCCCAGCCCTAAGGATCTGAAGCTAAACTCTGGAAGTTTACCTCCATATAGGAATTCAAATGCCTGAAGCAGCAATAGTCTTTCACACTGCTATTGCTCTCTAAATTGACCACTCCTTTAGGTCTAAGTGCCTACCCTTATCCTCCATTCTTCTGCTTTATATCCCTCCTTCTCTTCCTTTCTTTTACTCTTTTTTTTTGCCCCAAAGCCCCAGGCTTCCCATTCCCAAAGTCCCATCAGAGAGCTTAGCCAACATTTGTTAAAAGCTAAGACTTTATAAAAGGCTTGGCACCTTTTAGGAGTGCATCACTTTAAATCTTGTTTCGCTTTCAATCCACCAAAAAGCACCAAACCCCCAACCCCCCCCCCCCCCCCCCCCCCCCACACACACACACACACACACACACACACACACACACACACACACACACACACACACACACACACACACACACACACACACACACACACACACACACACACACACACACACACACACACACACATTCTCTTGTCTGACTTTCTGACTACTGTTCTCTACACTTCCCTCGATTCCTGTTTTCTTCCGTTCTAATATATGACCTACTTTAATATTGACCTTCTTTTGCCCTGAGCAGTTTTGAGACTATTACGCACTGCAGATAATACTTGCTGACTATACTTAACTGAACCACAGGACTCAAGTGAGGCAGACATCTTTGCCCTGTGTTCACACCACATTCACCAATGGATGTGGTTATGTTGTATTTGTGTTGTGTTGTCTCTGTATCTACTGCCAGAAAAAATCACCTGCCATGCTTATTGTTGAGCCAATCCAAAGAAAATTCCCTTCTGAATTCTGAAAAAAAATGTCCATCTTTATTTTCAGTTGACATTTATTGCATCTTCTGGTTTGGCACTTCTCCTGTTTGGTGTGTCAAGCTTATTGAAACATGTTTTTCAGGAAATACAAAAATAGAGCATATTGCTACAGTGAGTAATATTGCAATGCAGTCAACTTGCACATATAACACCAAAAATCTGGCAAAACAACATTCAAATGAACAGGAAATCTTTGAGTGGAAGAACTGACTTTAAGAAGTTTCCTCTCGGGTATGCTTCCTCTGGGTATGCTTCCTCTGGAAATTAGAGCTGTAACAGAACTAAGACAATGACAAAGCTAGAACAAGAGAGTGATAGCTGTCTGGCGGAGAACCTTAGGGGGGTTTCCTACTGGCATTGCAAATGTTGCACTTTTTGAGCAACCTCGAGACTTAAAGTTTGTCAGCCCTTGCAAGCCTCCTACTGAACCTGGGCCCCAGGCAGTTGCCTGCTTTGCCTGGTGTTGACATTAAACGCCTCTGAGTTCTAGCATGTCTTTACTAGGGTAACTGAGAATACGAGAGAAATGTACTCGTTTTTTTTAAGTGCTGGATGGATTTTAAGTGTATTACCCTTCCTTTACACCTTTCTCTTTAAGGTAGGCTGCACGTTACATATAACACAACAGAAAACTCAACAAACAACCTTTGGGGTAATCAAAAACCATATCTAGCTATCTTGGAAACTTAAGCTTCTTAGGTTTTGTCCTATGAAAATGTCCTCAAAGCAGTCTGCCATACCTCCCATCTCCTTAATACTTTTAGATCCTCATCTCTCTATCTTGCTTTCGTTTGCATCTCACTAAGCTCTCTCTCTATCTCCCTCTCTCACTAAACTTCACATTGCCAAAGATATTCCATCTTCAGTGTCCTCCAAGGATGTTAAATACTACTCTGGGGTTACCCTGGTGTGTAATAGATTTTACCTCCTTCCATTGTTTTTCTGTTTATCCGCCTGCTTTTTTTTTACTATGCCTATACCAAATCTGTGATGCTTTCAGATCTCCGTCCCTTTCCACTCTCTGCTTTACTGTTTCTGTTTTTCCTTATATATTTCCCATTCCTTTTATCTCTCACTCTCCAAACGATTTGACTCTGGAGGAGACAAAGTAAGACATGACCTCCCTGTAAAAAAGCTTGTAGATCTTTGGTGTTTGGCTCGCGATGTAGCTTTTTTGCCTCCATTCCTCTGAACCTCACTTTATCATCAACTTTCCCACGTCTCTCTTGGCAGAACTTTGATGCAGTTTTCACCTTCTCCTTCACCTCCCACCAGCTTTCCCTCCTGTAGCGTCTCTTGGCTTGACTGTTGTTACAAAAAGGTATCAATCTTTTTTTTCTATCTTTGCATCCATCTCATATCTTTCCTCTGTCTATTCAACTTAACAATGTGAAGTAAAATAGACAGTTTCTCAAGTTAACAGATGCTAAGTCTGTTTCCTAGCATCTATACAGTCTCGAATTCTACAGTTGTGTCAATAGTCAAACGTTGGTGAGCTGTGGGCTGAATAAGTTTAGTCTAAACGATCAGCTAATCAAGGAGGTGTGACATAAAACCTGTCACTCATTCCTTTACAGAAGTGAATAGAACAAGAGGATGCTACGCAGATGGAGACAAGATTAGAGATATGTAGAGATATTGAGTGTTGTTTAGAGCCCGACCGATTAATCGGCCAGCTGATAATATCGGCCGATATTATCATATCCAGTGACTATCGGTATCGGCCAATTCTATCGCAGATATGCGACGATATTACTAGATTTGTTAACCAGTCAAAGAGCATTTCATTTGAGTGTTTTTGTTTAACACTAACAGTTCTCTTTCACCAACAGAGTGTGCTACATGGATTACAACAAGCATCAGTTTTCTCTTCCTAATATTTATATCGATATCGGCCTCAAAAATCCCATATCGGTCGGGCCCTAGTCAATCAATCATCAATCAATCGTTACTAGTGGTGTTCTTGGATTAGGTTGTGTTGCTTCTCTATGTTCTACCAAATTGTAAACCAATCTGTTGTAAGTTAGTTGAAGAAATGTTTTCTCATCTTTATATACAAAAGGGAGAGCCTACCCCTGCTAGCCTAGAACAGCTGACATTTAATAAAGTTAATAAGACTACTTCAATTGTTTTTAGCTGGGTGTGAACCTTCCTCACAGGAGCTTTAAATAGATTCATTTTCAAGAAGCAGAATTGTCATATTTAGTATTTTATATTAAGAGGAAGTCATACTATTTAAAAAAGAAAAATGACACATGTATCCCCTCCCAATGGCACTGTCCTTTTCTCAGTCTCTGATCGTTGTGTGTCTATATAAAGCCCATTATACAGAGATCACATATACGCTGCCTACAGTGAGTCTTTTTAAAGTGACACCTTGATATTTCAAATTTAAGACAGTTTTTTCCTCCATGTCTTCACATTTAAAGGTCTACAGATGATACATCTAAGGTCAAAATCAGCTTTTTTTAATCCACACCTGTTATTTTATGGAACATTTCTACATCTTATTTCCTTCTAACCTGTCTGTATTTTTTCTCTTCCCTTTTTCTCCGCTCATTAAGGGCCTCGTCTGTATCTATTAGGTCAAGTATTTTCCTTTTTCATTATGGGGAATATGCAAATCAGTGAGGTGACGCTCTTTGCTGTAACATAAGAAGACACTTTACAAAACACACTTCTTCTTTATGTGAACCCATGGGATCAGTGGTTGACATTTAAACGCTTGTCAGTGATGGGAAGAAAAGACCAAAGGAATGAAGTGGTGTTTTCCATCGTCCCAGCTGGCCCATTACTCGTTAATGAGCAACTTGCCATTAATAATCAAATAAAAAATAAAAAGGAAGATTTTTGTAAGATTTTTTTTTGAAACAACCTGCAGCACATATGACCTGCGTTATAGCACACAGAAGCTGCTATAATTAGTATCCCCTTAAGATGAGCGTATCGATTTCATATTTAATTCATAATCATCTGCTAAAATATTAATAAAGACAGTCCATACTATAATATTATAGATTTGCAGGTTATATAAAATGCACCTGATGGACTGAGCTGACATTTTAGAAAGGTGCATCATTGACCAACAAAGCCAATACATGAATTTATTTAACTGACCTTTGCTCAAACAGCCAATCTAGACACAGATACTGCAACAGCTTCTGTGGAGCGTTCACTTCTCAGTATAAATATAAGTTACTTAGTTTTGATCTCCATCTTGAACACATCCCTGATAGACTGAGTAAAGATGATGCCTGCCATAATGACTTTGGTGGTGTCCAGTAAAAAGGTCATTACAAAATATCAGCTTAAAAAAAAGCCCTACTAGCTGGCCTCTTTATTGATGTTAAATAACTTCATCTTTTAGAACAGATAACCTCCTCCATACTAGGGATGTGCATGTGTCGTTGACTAAAGGATTATTGTGCCACCAGATTACTAATATTTTTACATGCTGGCCCTCAATGGCGGTCAAATGTTACGTCCAAGCTGTAACACAGCCACCTGCTACTAGCCGGGTCTGTAGCCAAAGACTGGCTGTAGCTCTGGGCCCGCTCTCCCCCACTTTACTACCAGGATGTAAACATGCATAGAGAATGAATGGCATCTCATAGCACCACGTGGTTTGGCAGAATTTTGAACTTGAAAATGGACATAAAGTTGTATGTAGCCTGTGCCGGGTCAAACTAACATTATTCCTTTGCTTGATGCAACCTTTTCCTTCATGTCTGATCACTTCATGACCTCGTGTTTACCTGCCCTCTTTTTGAAAAATGTTCTGTTTTTATCCTTTTAAAACTTGATGTCATTCTACTATTTTAAAAGTCAAGAAAAAAAGAGACAAACAATACAATTTAAAGTGACTTTTAAATGTATAAAACCGAGCCCATGTGTGCCAAATATCAGCACTTTTATAAAAGACTGGCAACCTAACAGGCATCACACTTTTAAAGCGGCACTTTCAATAGACAATAACCTTTTACTATTGTGCCTCAGGCTCCACTTGTCATTGGCTAAAAGCAAAACAAAACAAATCATCTTAATGTCAACAGTGTTATTCCCCATAAGTGGCACTTCCATCATTTGCTCAACCAGACCTTTGTTTCTGTAGTTCTGACTGGACTATAGGCAAGGTGACACAGCGAGTAACAGGGATTTATCAAATTCAATACATTTGATATTTTACAGTGTTAATAGAGAGAAAGAGCAATGAAGTGAAAGGAACGTTATGAGAAAAAGAAAGATAAAGAACAGAGAGGAAGATAGAGAGAGAGAGAGAGAGAGAGAGAGATAATAGAGAGAAAACATGTGTTCTCAGTGTCCGGATCGCACCAGTAGAGCTGAAAATAGGGATTGGGACAGTTGCACCGTAGCTTCATTTGAGACGACACACTCGACTGTCTGTTCTCTAAAGAACTCTCCTTGTTCAGAGGTGAGGCCTTTTGGGAATATTTCTATCATCTTAAAAGGCCATCTATGTCTCTGTCCTTCTGTCCTTCTGTCCTTCTGTCCTTCTGTCCTTCTGTCCTTCTCTCTCTCTCTCTCTCTCTCTCTCTCTCTCTCTCTCTCTCTCTCTCTATCTCTCTCTCTCTCTCTCTCTCTCTCTCTCTTTTTCGTTCTTGCTGTCTCCCTTCTCTCCTTGAACAGGGGTGAGGCCATTAGGGAACAATGGTGATATCTTTAAAGGGCCTTCTGTGGCTGAGAGAACAGCACTGCCAAAAACCCAGAGGATCCATGTGCTGAATCGGTCACAGAGCACAGAGGGGATGGGGGGGGATTTAAGTGTGGTACGCCATGTGTGTATATGTCAGAAATCTTTGTGAACTGCACAACATTTGGGAGCAATTTTGGAGTTAAACATGTGGATTGAAGGTTCTCTAGCTAGGGAAAAATTGGTGATCCAACTTTAAGGCATGATTGGGGTCAGGTTAAGGTTAGAGTAAAAGCCATTTCCTGACAGGCATGAATATTTTTGATAGTAATTTGCATGCGACTTAAATGAAAGTTCAGCTTACGGTATGAAATAAAGGTTTTCACAGACATGCAGAACTCTGAAGCAGAGGAATATAAACCAGAACCACAGTTCAGCATACAGTATGGACACAAAGATGGCTGATACAGCCAAGTTAACGAGTGCCACAAGACTGAGCATACTTCAACTATGTAACTGTGTACCTCTTATCTGCAAATGAGTTTATAGACAGGATGAGAATGTTGCTTCCAAGAGGTGCTTAGGGCTGATTTAATCACGATATTTACCAAGCTAAGTTCTGATATATTGGACCATCATTCCAGAAGGGCCACATTCAATATCTATCCAATATATACTGCTTGATAGAGCCCACTACTTAGAACATACTTCTGACATATTCAATAATCTGATAAAATGCTTTAATGCCTTGGGAGATTGAGTATGAGCCAGCAGAATGCATTGCAGAACAACTCCACTGCAGAGATCTTATTGGAGATCGATGCAAACAACACATTAATTGTGTTAATTGAATGCAATGAGAGAAATGGAGCTCCATAAAAGCTGTGAGGATTCAATCATCTCCTAATATGCCAAGGTAGAAAACTGTTCCACTGTTTTCTATAGGCTGAAACTTTTTCTGTCCACCTCAAAAAATGTGTTCTGTCACAGCTAGCAAAATGGCAAGGCAGAAAAGTGGTGTTTGATATTAGAGGGGCAAAGAAGATGTATGTACAGGCTAAGGATATGCTGACATATTTAAGTTAATTATTGAAGATTAAAAAATCAGGGTGCATCACTTACATAAGGAGAAACTTTACATACTGTACGTATTTCTCTGTAATCTTAAACCAGCACAGTTAAGTAGACATGGAGGTGCTTAATTTAAATCATTGTGTGTGCAAGAACCATTAATCATACCCTCTCTGGACTCAGCATGTGTGCCACTCAAAGGCCAAAACTCCAGGGATCAGACGGATTGTGTGTCTGATGGGTCCAGTCTGGGTGAAAATATGTACCATACAGCCCTTGTTCACAAGCAAACCTACAAATCATCAGCACACATGTACGTGCACAGAATACAGCGAGTAAATATTCTGAAGAAGCAAGCCAAAAAGTGTCACTTTATAAAAAGGACACGGGATGCTTCTAGTCTAATGTTAGAGTTAATGGACTGGAAAGAGAGAGGGCAAAGACACAGAGAAGCAAAAAAAGAGGAGAAGTGAAATGAGACAGCATAAACACGCTGGCAGACTAATGTGTCACTAGCATAAAGATACATATGCATGTGTGTGCTTGTTGTTTGCCTGAATGTCCCGTTTTATGCAACTGAAGGAGAGAGGGAAGAAAAGAAGGCAAGCAAGGTTACTGACATAACCAAACATCCATTAGGTCTCTCAAGTCCCACCATGCTGAGGAGCAACTGATGCTGTTACATAACATCAATTCAAAATTCACACAATGCCAGTTTCACAACCCTACTCAATGTAAGGTAGGGAGTCTTTCTGACACCTGAATTTTGACAGACTGGCTGCGTCAAGTTACTTTTGGTACTTCTCTCAATTTCTTCTTTTAAGTTACTATTTGGGCCTCTTTGCCTTTATTAGATAGGACAGCTGCAGAGAGATATTGAAATGTGGAGGAGAGAGGGGGGGGTGACATGCATGCATGGAATTGTTTGGTATGTCATAGTACAGGTTTCTGTGGCTTAATAGGGTATTATGTGGTTTTGTATCGTACTGAATAATCCATATACTACAAAAACAGATGAGCTGCCTTTTATTTTCTAAGCGTAAAGAGTGAATTTTTTTTAAATGGTTTCACCATCAAAGGTAGATTGGATTTTTAGATGTCCTGTGTTATGCAAGTTTAGATTTATGTGACAAATTACTCTAACCAAGGACTCGTCTTAACTCAAGCTTTAATATAGGAAAAGCTATAATGGAACCCAAACCAAGCCGATACCAAGAAAAGTTGCAGGTATCGGTTACCATTTAAATCTGAATCTTTTTGGAAGAGCCTCACAGGTTGTGGAAAAGAGGAGACAGACAGATTAACATCCTTACCGAAATCTGAATCATAGAAGACGATGAACTTCTGCCAGCTGTACTCAGACACCACCTGCATTATGACCTCATTGAGAAAGACAGGCGGGCGGACCATTAGGGTGTAGTCATCTGTTCCAGGGACCCGACTGGTTTGCGAGCAGGTGGAGCGGGGTGAACCAGCTGGGGAGCGCTGGATAAAGAGGTGGGGGATGTGCATGGCATCAGCCAGAGTCTGAAGGCTTCCTGCTGACATGCAGCCGATAGAGCTGACCAGAGCCAAGATACCACGGTTCATCAGCTCACAGGCTGAATGGAGGAGAGGGAGAATGCAGAAAAGGGAAGAAAGGAGGAAAAGACAAAAGAGGAAACTGTTAATGTCAAAGCATCTTACTCGTTTTAAATCAAGAACCACCTGTGGTTAAAATATTGCTCTCTGTAATTAGAAACAGTGTTGATCATAAACATCATGTGTGGTAAGAGTTCACCAAGGATAAAAAAAAAAACGTATTCTGTAGGTCACCACACTACAGCACTGACTTAAACAGAAAAGGATATTTCTAGCAAACTGTATCCGCTTGTTTCCACATACATCGCAAAGCTATTTTAAAGACCAAAGCTGGTACAGTCAAATACAGCCTGCTCTGTGGTTACTAGAAACAAAGAAACAAAAGACTCAGAGGGAGGAAACAGAACATATAGGTATTTCTTGCAGCAAGGCAGACACATTGTGTGCCCTGTTACACAAACGTACACTTTTTCTTTTGCACTCTTCTCTTGTACAAAAAAATCCTTATAATGTTCCTACCAAGATGGTAAAAATACTCTTGCACATGTGAACTTATTCTTTCTTTGGTGGTGACCTGAGTGAAGAAGTTAAAGTTGACATGTTATTTTAATCCCGACTGCAAACTTGTATTTAAACATACCAAGAAGCTTTGGATGCCTGTAGCAAACCAAACATAACGTTTAACAATTTTTTCATTTAGGGTCATAAATGGGTTAGATTTTGGCACCTGGGGTACACGGTTACTTTTGCTTTTAAAGAACTAACAATGAGTTTTGGTTTCAGGTACAACTGGAACCCCGACCTCCAGAGGTAGGGTATCAATAAGCCAAAGCCACTGTGTACATGTTCTTTGTATCTCTATACACAATGATGCATCGTAAAAACAAACACACACACACACACACACACACACACACACACAATGATAAGCTTTACAAATCTGGCATGCCTTTTGCACATTCAGGCACACTATCTAGACATGACTCACGTCGAGCCTTCACATAGAGTGCTGTGAGTCATCATCACATTAATGTATGACGACACAAGACAAAAGTGACGTACAGTGTAAGCCCCTCTTTTTGCACGTCACTTTTAAAAAAGAAAGTGTAGGGCCAAATTGTTGACAGACAAACACATGAGACTTATTTAATTATAAATTGACGGCCTCACTGAAGCAGTTTTGCAGGACATGCTTTGTCTTGTTTTTGATAGTGAAATATAGAAAAGTACAATGACTGATTTGTTAACCTCAGGCCTGTAACGTCTTTTCTTATTTTCATTAACAACAAAAGGGAAACATCTGCTAATAATATCTGGGCTACAGAATCAAAGTGAAGTCAGGCCATCAACTTTAGGTATTGATTGACCTCCAGGCTATTTTTACAAAGGAACAATACAACATAAGTCAGTGTTGCATAGAAAACAAGTAAAGTAAAGTTCTATAAAAAATGTATTCCAACTTATATTACAAAACAATGTTGTTGTTTTTTTCATCTTTTACAGATTATTCACAATCCCCCAGACATTTGTGCTGTACTTCCTAAACGCTCCTCAGCTCTAAGACACTATCTCTGCTTAATTCAGCTCCTTTTCCTTCCTCCCCCTTTTTATCCCTCCAAGACCTCTGGGTGCTGTCAGAAACACCTCCACCTCGTACCCTCTAAACCCACTCCCGTTATCTCCCCTCTTGTCCAAAACAGCCCCTCTGAGTGCTTACCTTTCAGCCCCAATCATTTCAGAGCTGCAATCTTGCAGTGATTTTCATTTTAGTTGCCTTACAGCACCACTGGATGTTGCACACTGTCCACAATTTGAAGTCATCTGCCTTCCTCCTCTGCCTCCTCTCCAGCATCCTTCACTGGCACCTTTTCCATTCCACCCACCGATCTTTTACACCATCTTTACTCACTAGCAGTGTCTTGTTTACCCTTGTGGCAACACATGAAGAAACTGATTCTCATTCCTTTCCTTACTCCAGCCGTTTTTCTATTCATCAGCTCTTTATGACTTCATTTTTTGCACTCTTCATTCCCTGCCTTCAGTCCACTTTCCCATTTTTTAACCAACATGGCCTCATGCATTTTGCCCATATGCCCCCCATCTACCATCCCTCATCTAATCCTCTTCTTTCTGCTGCAATTCGGCTCTGTGCTGCATCTTTCACTTTTTTTCACTTCTTCGGTGCAACTAAGAAAATGGAAGCCATTTTTAAAGACAGCACTGTGAACAGAAACACACACATACACATTAATGGTGCAATGACAATGCACAGTGGCAAGAAAGCACAACCTAAAGCTCACACGGTCGGTATAATGCCACTAAGCTGTTAAAACTGCAAAAGTAAAGCCAGAGAGAGAAAGAAAACACTTTAGAAGAAGGATTATGTTGCTGAGAAAAGCAGAATAAAACATTGTGTGTGTACATGTACTGTGTGTGTGTGTGTGTGCGTGCGTGCGTGCGTGCGTGCGTGCGTGCATGCGTGCGTGTGTGTGTGAAAGAGAGAGGGGAGAACATGAGAGCTACACAATCTGAGACATGTCTCTTTGTCAGCTGATTTGCACCAAAACAACCACATAAATTGAATTTCAAAGTGGTTTGTGTGGAGTCATTCTTACATTGTGACAAATCCAAGAGGGTCCTGGTCCCTGCATTTGTGATGACCTAAGGTTTTCAAATTATTCAAAACGTTATCGATACCACGTGTTCTAAAATGATACCATTTTTTGGTGGTCTTGGTCTCGTCTCAAAATCGATCTTCGTCTCGGTCTTGGACTTGCCGGAGTCTGGATTTTAAATCAAGACCGGTCAAGACCACCACTGAAGGGGTATTTTTCAACATCATTAACATGATTAGAAGGAAAGCGCCCCTTTCTAAAACAACATATACCTTCAATTTATTTGTAGTTTAAGTATTTTCCCCCGGTTACGGCTGCAACCATCCCTGTGTTACGGTCTAAATGAGTGACACGCCCCCTTCACAACAGATGATTTTTCATAGATATTTATGGTCTTGGTCTTGACTCGGTCTCAACCCTAAATGTCTTGGTCTCAGTTGGTGTGGTCTTGACTACAACACTAGCTGATTGTATCGAAAAAGTTCCAAAGTATTAAAAAACAACATCAAATCTCCACTCCTTGATCAATCCTTTAGCATCCTTTAGTCAGTGTAGCATCATAACCTGTAATGTTTGTGTGTCTTAACGTGTGTCTCAGTATCTCTTTCTCATTGTCTTTAATGTCACTTTTTCTCCTGATATGTTACATCATCACCAATAAATAAAAAAAAACCATCTGTTTCACAAGACATCAAAACATTGCAGGTAAACTTTGGAAGCCAAATGTTGCCAAAGTTTTTGTGCAGTTTAGACAGTGTGCAAAACAGGTATCCCTATTGTTTGAGCGCTAGTATAATATCAAAGTTTCAAATTCTGGTATCCTGACAACCCCACAATGAACAAAACAGTGTAGTCTTAATTGCTTTATGTTGTTTCATTACTGTTCTTAGTTAAAGCATAGCAGATTTCATTTGGATACGTTACTTTTGAGATGTTCAAGTAACCGTAAGTAACCCTAAAACTTAATTCATGTGACATTTTAATTATCTCTACCAGTGATGAAACAAGCTTAAAGCACAAGAACAAAGACAGTCTAGAGATAGATCATTCCCAAAGAAAGTCACAGTTTGGAAGGTAGGTTGGTCACAGTTGTCACGTCAAGTCTTCTCAGTAATGGTTTTACTTTTCAGCAAAAGCTAAAGAGTGACTCCACTCACTCAGTTCCCTCTGCATTGATGTGGATGATTAATGAGCAGAAGCTAGCGGAGTTTCAATCTCACTGCCCATTGTAAGAGTCCACATTCTGAGGAATTAATTAAAAGTGTAACAATATATGATTAAACTCCATTAAGTCTCAGCACACTGCTTAGTCATGGACATTATTCTACAAACGAGTGAGTTCAGGATTCATCGTCTATCACCTAAATGTTTAAGCATATGTTCCTGTGGGTGTATGGGTCTGTGTGTGTGTGCGTGTGTGTGTGTGTGTGTGTGTGTGTGTGTGTGTGTGTGTGTGTGAGGGGGGAGGGGAGGGGACACACCTGTGAGTTACTAAACATATACTGTGGATTCATTTAATACTTGTGTATTTAAGTCTGCATTCTTCTGAATCCTTAAGCTGAATAAGCCGATCATATAACATGAGCTACATTATCCAGATTCCACACCCCTATATTAGCAGTCATGCTAACTTACGCTTTAGCTGCCTTGCTCTTGTCTAGCTATAGCGCAATAGCTTAGCATCATGAAAGCTTTGGCTAATGGAAGGCTCTGCTAATCCTCTACTTATTAGGGCACTTTGGAGAATTAGTGCCCTCATCCTCTCTACATCACACACTCTTAAGTCTGCAGGGGGCGTCTGGGCACTCGGCTCATTAATGCTCTTCGCTAATGACTTAAAGGGCCGGATGTGTTAACCCAGCCTAATATTACATCCATCTGAAGAAAGCAACAGTTAAAAAAAGAGAGAGAAATCAGAAAAAATAGAGGTGCTGGTGCAGCAAAAAAATGTCTCAAGAGTTTAAAAGAAGCACAATTTGGTGACAAAAGGAAAGCCTCAAAGGAAGGAGGCCACTAATCACACATTGTTTTTTGGACTGCATGTTACTACATTACATTTCTGATTGTTGTCACCCATAACAACCAGCTGATACCTGCATGATACATGCAGAAACGATTAGAGGGAGAATAGTACCCATTCACAAAGGAATATCAACACATTAGGACCCTTTTCTCAGTAAAAGTCTGCAAGTCTGCCTCCTACTTTTACAGCAGATCTTCATGGCACCTACACACTCTACACAAACCATGCCTTCTGTTAACTTAGACTTAGCAGCAGTCGTATATTTTGCACCATGATGATTACTTTAACAGTGATTCCTCGATCACATGCAGTCCAAAGCATTGACGTCGATCGAAATGGATCATGGATTAACTGTGATGTTTTGCACCACTACTTCAGACTGCTTCAGTATGACTTTTAGTGTGAGTGTAAGCTGCACAGATGGATATTTTGTCCTTTTACCTTGTCAACACTTTAAAGAACAACTGCTGTGCACAATGACTGCACTCAGAGCACAAAAAGCAGATTCGGACGGCGGAAAGAGAGGTGAGTAGGAGTGCAAACAAATACAAAATGTAGCCATTTGGAGTTTTTCAGCCATCATCCTGAACCATAACCACCCACTGACACACCACATTCACACTCCAATTCCACCACCACCATCATCGCCGGCCCACGCAAAAGCACACTCACATATCTAAACCCCTCCTGAGCATGAGAAGTACACTGACTCATGATAAATCATTCCGGGATCAATCTCCCTGAAGCGGCTTCGATCTGTCAAGCCTTCATGCAGGGGTGTTTATTTGAGGAATATACACGTCAGTCATGCAAACAGACACGTACCCGACTAAGGACTTTGACTGCAGGACTCATCTGCTGTGTGCGTTTATTTATTTTGCTGCAGGTTTTCATGCATGCATGGATCAATCTCTTCATCAGGCTTTGTAGATGTATTTTTTTTCAAATAAAACACCTGATTTATCGTCCGAGGCTCAACACATGCACAATAGCAAATACATCAATGCTTTTGATATATTCTAGGTATGTTGAATCGCTACAGTGCCCTGTTCTTGTTTACATTCAGGCATTTGTGACGCATGTTCTGTATGTCAGTGTGTACACTACATGTGTTGTCTGCAGCGGAGCATGTTATTGAGCTCTCTCTTCACCTTGTTGTTCTGTCAGAAGAAATGGACGGCAAGCACTTCACCCGCACCCAGGTGTGACTGGTTCCTCTATCTGCGTCTCTCCTCCCTACATACACTCACACACACTTTATCACACTGAAACCCAGTCCTGCAGTTTCTGCAGCCCAGTGACGCAGGGCGGAGAGGAGAGGGAGGAGAGGGGCCAGGAGAAACGAGAAATCGATACTTGAAGAAAACCAATAAAAGAGTGTCTTTCTGCATGCATGCAGCTGGTGAACATTTCTTAAGCAAGTTAGACACCAACATAGTCTTCCATGTCATTTAAAATTCATTGTATTTGCACTGAGCAAATTAAGTACTCAAACTGAAGTACCATACAGATGTTCTTTTTATGTGTAAAATATTCTAACTTTAAAATTTAACACATCAGAAAGGCAATAAAAACCTCTTAAGGCCCCATGTCCACCCAGCGCCTTTTTTCTGTTGTTTGTATGAGGAGAGGGCGTTTGCAGCAGCAGACGGCCACCTGGAGAAAAAGCACAGCGGCCAGCGTCATTTTTACGAAAGCTCTGCCTTTTTTGTGCTGCCGTTACGATCATGTTGAGTTGAAAATCTTTTAACTTTTCAGAAAGGTGCTGGCGACGTTACCTGCTTACCTACAATCCTCTTTGCTCCATGACTGATGGGGGGGAAAAAAAAGTCTGATATAAAATATATAGAAAGAATCCACAGAGCAGTGTTTGTCACACAGCGACCGTTGTCAACAGACTGTTGTCATACTGTAAAGACAGGACAGACGTGCAGCGCTTTTATTCTCAGCGCACAAATGCACACATGCAAGCACTTCCGAGCGCACAGCCAGTGCTTTTCTGCCCGGAAAAAAACAACTCAGTGGGCACGGGGCCTTATAGGCTTTATTCACTGAGGAATCAAACATTTGTGTTCAAATTCATGATTTAATACTACCAAAATGAAATGTACGACATCAAAATGCAAAGAAAGTTAGATGAGCTTGTTGCGACACAGACCAGTTAGAAAATCCATACCTCACTCCCACCTCTAAAAAAGCATATTGCCAATCATGCTGAAGGATGGCAAAAAGCCTGTAATGACGCTGTAACACTTTTTCAAAAGGCTGGTGCATGATTCAGCATGGCGGCCCCCTGCTGCCGACATCCTTGAGAATAACAACAAAATTACGCTGACAGCTGAATTGTGCAACATGGAACTATTGAAAAATTGGAGCAATTCACTGACAAGTGGCACAACCTGCTCGACTCAATAGGGCAAGAAGGAAAGAGGGAGTCCCTGCAGCTCCACTTCCTCTGTCAAACCCCGTCGATCACCAGTCACATTCAAAGGCTTACCCACCCAGAGCAAAACTTCCCAATTGTTCTTAGAGGTTAGTGAACCAATCCATCGATCACAAACTTTCTGCTTTGTACGTAAGGATTTCAACTCTTTAAATCGTACACCAGGAATTTCAAGGTCTCAAACAAAGCCTGCATGGAATTTGGTCAGGATTAGATTTTTTTTAAGGAGGGGGCAGTGTCACCCCTGGCCACCCCTTTGGATTTGCCTCTGCATGCAATAATCAACAGGTAGCAGCATGAAGGACATCAAATACTGTGAAATGCAAGTTTGAGAGTAAAGTGCTTGTTATATTAAAAGAGAAGGAAAGACAGATGCTTTATGTACAGAGACGACAGACCTCATCACACTGGCCACACGTTGGACTCCTCATGTCATCCCCCCTCTCACTCCCCCCTCATATTTCCTGTCCCTCTATAGCTGTCCTATCAAATAAAGGCAGAAAGCCCCAAAAAAAAAATCTTTAAAAAAAGGAAAGCATGGTACAATATGGTATGGAAAATCCTTGGATAAATGTGTAACACCTCAAAGAGCTATTTTCTACCTCTATCAGAAATGTATTCATGTATACTTGTCAGTGTGTGGCTTATCTTACAGGGACAGGAACGACTGAACTCTCAAGATGACTAAACTATTTCATGATGTAAATCAATGAGCTGAAGACTTAAGTATCTGATGGCTGTTAAATGAGGATGTGATCAAGTGATTTCATCAGAAATTCACTGACAGAGAGGGAGGACATCGCCCACAGCTCTGTCAGGCAAGAGTGCATCTCTATGTCAAGAACTGAGTGTGTGTGTGTAAGTGTGTTTGTGTGTGTGTGTGTGTGTGATGTGTGGATGACCTACTTGTGTCTGTGTATTGTTTTATGTATTGTTCCAGATCCACCGCTCCAAACTGCTGCCATGCATTGTGGCACACACGACTAAGCAGTGAGTGGCAGAGAGAGAGATGCTTACTCACACCGCTGGCAGGCAGAAAAAAAAAAAAGAAGAGCACTGCTCTGTATGTGCCTGTGTGTGTGCTTGTGTGTGGGGGGGCTGTTGGTTTGCTGATATACAGTCCTTGAGGGAATTAGCACTTGAATTAATGTGGTCAGGGAGGTAGAGTGTGCAAAAGATAACATGCCCTTTTCGACTTTGTTTCTCTTGAAATTTATCACTCTAAGTTCTTTTGTCTCCCGGCGCTTTTTTGTTGCTGAAAATACCAGACCACGGACAAAAACTCGCAAACACAATCTGTTCTTTTTTCTGCCCCCAGAAAGCCGCCGCCCCACCTCCTACCCTGTTCACATTAACATTTAATGGACCCCTTTTGCTCGCTTCATCTTGTCACACTTAACATCATGTATTCCTAGCCAGCTCTATAGTCTCTCCTGCCCTGGAGATGTATGCATCCTCTCTTTCATCCAGAATCTTTTTTTTAAGTGTCTCTTTTCTGTAACTCTTTCTAGACTCCTCCTTTCGTTCCCTTTAACTGCCAGTCATTTCAGACGCCTTCAGCTCTATATTCATACAGTTACTGCACTCACCGTTATCACAGCCGCCAGATGAATGCCCCCTTCTCCCTTCTCTCCAATCCCCATCTCACTCTTTGCTTTAAACTTTCACTCCTACTTCCCTGTCTCTCTCCCTTTTCTCCTGAAACATCCTCCTCACATTTCTACCTCATCCTCTTTTGTGTTCCCTCTCTCCACCACTCCCTCTCTCTTTGCAACATGAGTCAACAATATCATTTCCCTGTTTTTAGCTCCCAGGGTTGTTGAGCACAACAGATAAATGCGTCCTCTTCAAACCCCGCTCTCTCTTTCCTCCACCGCTCAATGATCTCTCCTTCCTCCAATTTTTTTTAACGCCCAGCCAGACTCAGCTTAATCCCTCACTCCATTATCTGAGATTGGTGCATGTACAGTAGATCATTCAGGGCCTGTTCATTTTTCTCCTTCACTGGGTCCATCCATTCATCCATCCATCAGCTCAATTGTTTGTCTAATCCAATTAAACTGCACCTCTGTGCACTTTTACCTCAAGTGCATACTTCATACTAACTTTTCCACCAATCCCTTTAACTTTCTCCATCAATTCTCCAAGCTGTTATCTACAACAAAAATATCTTCTCAGCGTTTAACAGTTTGAGCAGAAGATAGAGGAAGGTTTAAATGTGTTACACTGCACATTGTCTCCATGCATTGCTGTTTTTTTGCACTTTCATCTTTTAAATTCCTACACAAAGTCTACAGCTCTTCCTTCTATTCATTTTAAATGTGTTATATCATGTTGTTTGAAAAGTCTACGTCTTATTTTATTTTAGTTCTTTGGAAGTTGTTTCTTGTTCTGCACCAAAACAACAAAACAAATCTGACTAAAAAAAAACCCTGACTAAAAAAGTATTACTACCTAAAACTTAAAAATCAGCATCATTTCTGTGATGTAAACACATAAGAATCAATTCATCAAGGTGTCTTTTACAAGGTCTGTTTAACAAGTATCCCTTTACATGCATTTTGAACAATGCAGAACTCATAAAAAGTTATCATCCCTCCTCTTTTCCATTTTAACCACAGTTTTTCTTCCCTTTATTTCCCTCTTACCCTGAAGAGTCTGTTCAATATTAAAGGCCAAATATCACATTGAGTCTAAAGTCATTTAAAGCCAAAACTTGAATGAACAAAAGTGTGCAGGTTTTGTACAAATTTGACTTTCACACCAAGTGCTGAACCCCTTAAGAAGAAAAAGAAAAACCCTGCTGACTTCCCATCCTTAGTTCCATACAGGTGGCTTTTTCTCCTGATCCTGAACACACCCACACAAAGAAAGTATGGGATCAAAATAAAGTGCACTGTGATCAGACCTGCTGTGAAAAGCCTATCATTTCCCCACTGCAACAGTTGATCCTCTCTCATTTCTCGTTTCCTTGTCTCCTTTGGCTATTATTCCTCTCACCACCCCCCCTCAATCACAGACACTCCGAGCTGTATATATCTTTGTGTCCGAGCCCTATCTGTTGTAAAGTCAAGGAGATGAACGCGTCCCCTGGGAAAATCCGCAGCTTTTCTGTTTACAGCCCTGGAGCTTTTACTGCTATTACTTCAACCAGGACAGGTCTCTGCAGTGCTTTCTTTGCTTTCCTCACTTCTCCACTCCTCGTATCTGTGATTTCTCTTCTCCAGCTGTGGTTGAATTTTTTGGCCTCGTAACAAATTGTAAAGTAAGCCACTGGAAGCCATTTTCCCAAAAGGGACACAAACACATGCACGCAGCACGTTATTCTGCATGTATAAACAAATTGACTGTTGCCGACCCCCCTCTTTTTCTATCTCTTTTTCTGTGTCAGCTGGGGTAATGGCCCATTTGTCTATGCTTTAATCATATTTGGAGAATGGATCGGTTGTTGTTCACTGCTAATGGCTCGGTGTGTCTCTGTTTTCATAGCCTGTGTGCACGGCAGATGTCACATTTTCCCACTTGGTGTCTCAATAGTCAGTGGCACACAGGTAGGAGTGTGTGCTTGCAAAGTGTGTGTGATTCTGTTTTTCAATGTGCCCTCATGCCTGTGCATACACGTCGTTTTAAGAGAGTGACATATTGACTATTAATTGAAAGAGATACCATGTGGCAGTGAGCTTTTTTTTGTGATAAATAAATGGATTGTTGTTGGATTGTTCTCAGCTGTTGACACTTACCGCTCAGCACCGTTTGCTGATTGTCCTCTATAATGAAATTTGGGAAGTGACTACAAATAATCATGATGCTATTCATCTCTCCGTCACACACAATACCTGACAAACTTCTGGGGTTGTTGCACCTCAATCACTCCAATCTGTCTGTGTAAACAGTGCAGTGATCGGCTAAGCTTGCTTGGGGCCTGTTTGTGCGTTAACTTGATACTGATTGACCTGATGAATGACTCTATAACTCAGGGGATGCTGCAATATTTGCTGATTTCTGAGTGGATGGATGTGTGCCTGTGTGGTTTACCAAGCACAATCTGTACAAATCATAGACTGTAAATTAAGAATGGACGGAGGAACAGCCACCTGGGAGTGAAGCCAAAGTATTAAGCGCTCCTCCTGCTGACTGGCTGCAGTACAGGTCATAAGCTCTGCCTCCTCCATGTTAATAAATAGGTCAATTTAAAATTTGGATTCTGTCATGATAGTTATGATCATGATGTTTTTGGTTAAAGTGTTTTTTGAGTAGTTTCTTTTCATGAGTTTTTGATGCATAAGAAGCAGATGTAACATCTTGATTGACAGCTTTGTTGACAAATGTGGCTCCTTGAAGCATTCTCAGACGGATTACCAGAATAGAGAACAAAAGGTGAGAGAAAACATAACGAAAAACTAACGATACAGTCATTGAACTTTTCAGAACCCTGCCTGTCCTCGATTTGCTTTCAGCTGACCCAAAAATCGGCTCTGTTGAGGACGGTGCCGGCCTCGGGGATCTTAGACGTTTTATCAGAAAGCGCAGCACCTGTCACAGGGGTGTTTTGGCTTCAATTTTGTTCAATGGAAGCAGACAGACTCACGTTGTTCATATTGTTATACACTATACAGTCAATGGTGAAAACCCTGAGGCCTGGTCATGTTGATTTGACGAGTTCGATTTCATCAGTTTGGTTAGATTAAAATTTTCCTGCTTTATATACAGACCAGAAATCATACGCTCTCTCAGCCAATAGATCATTTTCCAAAGACTGCCATGTTCCTCTGACATCATGCTCAGGGTGAGACGCTCAAATCTAATCATGTTCTTCTGCTTTGTTCCAGATAGTAATTCATTAAAACCTTGAGAATCTAACAGACTGTTTTATTCCACAACAAAGATGATGGATAATGAAAATACGGTTTTCTTGACATTCACATGACTTAGTACCTGGAACATAGCAGCACGATGTGGTGACAACATTTGAGCTTCACACCCTGAACACAATGTCATAGGAAACATGGCCGCTGTAACAATATGGTTTATAACTGGCTTTAATGGAGTTTCAGTCCAAGTCGCTGATAGTGGATGCTTGCTTGGAAAGCATGTTACACAGAAGAAAAACCTCAAATCTGCAACCTGTATTTCAACTTTGTCTAAAAAACTGATTCAGAATCTGACATGTTAGACATCAAACATCAGAGAAGATGCCAATAAAATCCTGGAGGGACTGAAGCATCTAATAGAGATGTAGACGTGTTTACACCTTCTACCAGTAAAGCTGATTTACCACAGCTATGGTGCTTTTCCCTGCGCCAGAGATGACAGCAAGGTGAGTGATGAAAAATGTCATTAGCTGCAGCTGTATGTGCAATGGAGAATTGATGGATCGAGAGTAAAAGAATAAAAGGGACTTTTCGACCTGTAATAAGTAAGTTAGGGATTTAAATGTCAGAGGTGTAAACTAAATGAAGACCAGAAAGAAGGAGAAACTGATTTTGAATTGAATATATTTCTCGAAAAAGATCAGGAAAAGGAGGGAATTATAAAATCTGTAGAGACAGGAGGACACATTATGCAAATCAGCGACCAGGACAGAGAGAGGGTGAAGGCAATGAAAGGAGGGAGGGAAGGCAAAGATAGATGAATAATGGAGAGGCTGTGGGGAGGTCCATAATTATACATGTCTCTATCAGAATGACTTCAATGAGAGAGAAAGAGCCTGCTCCTGCCTGACAGAGGTGGAAACAGAGTGAGAAACAATAGAAAGCTGTTGACATGCATGTTATTGAATGAATGAATGATTCACTCAAATTCATTATTTGAGTCATTCAGCTTTTATTGCATTTAGAATAAAGATGTACAGATCCCGTTTTTATTTTCCCTTCATTAGAAACAACAACACACTGTTTGTTTCATGCCTTTAGTGGAATAAGGCCAGCAGCTAATTGATGTTTGGTTGCCATACACATCAGTTAATGTTGCTTTATGCAGAAACCTCTTTTGAGTCTCTAATGTTTACTTTGAACACAGATGAGTCTGGATAGATTATGGTCTAGGATTAAATGGTAAATGGAACTGAGCTTGTTAAGCGCTTTTCTAGTCTTCTGACTACTCAAAGTGCTTTTACACTGCAGGTCACACCTACACATTCACACACTGATGGTAGAGGTTTCTATGTAAAGTGACCATCAGAAGTAACTAAGCCCATTCATACACATTCATACGCCACCGCCGAAGCAGCGGGAGCACACTTGCGGTTAAGTGTCTTGCCCAAGGACACATTGGACATGTAGCTGCAGGAGCTGGGGATCAAACCCCCAACCGTCCGGTTGAGAGATGACCAACTCTACCAAGAGAGAGCTACCATCAGCCTACACCCCCAATAAACATCAATTACTAGTAGTAGTAGTGAACACTTTTGCAAAAACATATACAGTACAAGTTAAGGTAGCAGGTTCCTTTATAGGGTTGTTCCAATTAAGTTTGTCACTGTACCATAATTTGAAACCGCATTATGTCCTAGGCATCCAATATTGAATCATTTCTTGTTTTTTAATTACCAAAAACTGCAAGCAACTACCTGTACTCCCCTGCATGTTGCACAAATAAGTAACTAAACCCCCAAGTTTAGGCTGAAGTGCATCTACGCTGGAATATTTCAGAATGTCGATGTAAATAACTGGACAGGGCTGGTGTGGATAAGACACGCCCACTAACTCTTTGCACCGTCACCGTCAGCCGCGACATCATACTGTCTTTTTGACACACACACACACACACACACACACACACTGATCAGCAAGTTTAGCTAGGTTCTTTAGTCATGATCGACGACTCAAGGAGCAGCAGCAATGACACTTTTGCGACCGAAATGTCGTTTGAAGTAGAGGACTTCTCTCCTCCAGAGTTTCCTGTTGGCCACCATCACAGCCGTATCAAAAGTTACTTTATTAGTACCTGTCGTTAGATTTGTTTTGCAGCTAGCAAGATAGTGACATCCATCATGACAAATTACAGAACAGGGGGACGTTTCTGATTGGTCAATGCCTCCTGGAGGATTTAGTTATTAAAGCTTTCACATTTTTAAACAAATAGCCCCATTTTTTACTTTACAATCGGCATATTTTAAGGCAAGCCACTTTTCTATTTACAACAGGTGCTCTTGTGGTCACTGCATTAAGCTCTATCTTTGGGAGAATGTCTGCTACTTTTTATAGGGTTTCGTGAAGAAAAGCTTGCAACACATTTGTCACCTGCCTCCAGATCAGCCAATAGAAAAATTGTCAACGTCTAGAGGGCAGTCGTGATGCATATTTCTAACACAATCTGTAGAATTAAAATACTTTGTACTAAAATGCCAACATCTGGATCTGACTTGATCAACACTACTTAATACCAATATACAGAGGTTTTCAGCTGAAAAAGTAGTCTGGGGTTTGGTTACTCTTTGAGCTGTACAGTGGTGAGTTAGCTGGGTTATGATGTGTACACAGACACACATAAACATGCACAGACAGAGCTTATGCATCCAGCTGCTCATGGCTTCTTGTATCAAATTCCAAATCCTGCTGTTGGCGGACACAGCTGTGAAGGGATCTGTATCCTCTTCCCTCCAGGCAACTTTCCAGCTCCACATGCCAGCCAGTGTCTTGTGTTCTGCCACTGCAGACCTCTTCACTCTCCTTTTTCCTTGTGCTGTTCTGGTCGGGGCTCCACACGTTATCAGCTATTCTCTCCGTTGGCTCTCTAATGGTGCAATGACCTTCTAATTTCTGCTAAAAAAGCAGCCAGTCGCCATCTTCTCCCAACAAGGTGAGGACTGTTTTCAGGAGTAACCTTCATCCCCCATTTCCATGTGATGATAAAAACCATTATTTCAAATCTTCAGAGCTTTCGGCTTCATTTTCCATGAATTCATTCTTTCACGATGAAACGAACAAATCCCCCTGACCTTTAACTGTCCTATAAATACAATCTTAATATAATGTTTCATAAACTTCGAGATCAGCTTAATCAATAAATGAGATAAAGTAAGTACATGCTTTTTTACACGTCAGTTTCATTAACCATCAGCCAGCATTTGTTCTAAAATAAACCTGACTATACTTCTTCTCAGAGACTGTTCATTTGTAATGAGATGAAATGAAATCTAAATAGAGGAAGACATAAAGAGAAGAGGCTGCTCTGTTATCTTTAACTCCAGCTAAAGATTACTGCTCATACCAAGGTACACATTCATACTCTTTTATGCCCAGCCTGAAAGTTTCAGAGATATTAAAAGTATGACGTCAGACGGAGGAGAAACCGGAGCACAGTGTGACATGACAAGCCCAAAGCTCAGTATTCCCCGTCTACATAAAAACAACTAAAACGGCGTTTCTGAAAATCTTCACCTTTCCAAAAGGTTCATTTTCAGTGACCTAAAGCACTGTGTGAGTGTACAAAAGGCCAAAACGCACAGAAAACACTCCATTTGCAAACATACCCGCCTACGTGTGGACTAGGCATGAATCTGTTGGAACTACACTTTCCATTCTCTAGAAACACATCATACCACTGTCTGTTTAATGTTTACTTCAACTGCCATCTTCAGTTTTGTTGGTTTATCTATCATAGTCAACCATTTCTTTCTTACAGTAAACAGACTGACGTCAAAGAAGCCACATTTCTCTCTGTGAAAGGATATGATTACAGTTAGTCCTCAAGAGCCAAGTGTCCTGAGGAACGACCTGTTCCTCTTAGTAACAGTGAAGGGAGAGCAGACTGTTGCTTTGCAGAATAGGCCAATCAGAATCAAGTGTTTAACACAGCTGCGTAATAATTCATGTCAGTATTTGCAATACAATTTGTCAAGCAGATTTACACAACACAAAGAGGTTAATGAATTGTTAATGCTTTTAATTTTTGTGTACATAAATGTGGATATTTCTCCCAAAAGGATGTTTCATGTATTTAAGACATTCTTTGATCGAATCTACATCATTGTGCTGTTTTAGTACATATTCCACTCAAGGAAATAATTTGTAGTGTTGGGTTAAAGAAACAGAATGAAATGGACTTTTAAAGTATCAGCAACTTTAAGATCATCCTGCAGTGATATGTTGAATAACAAAAATCCTAGTATTAAAGTCCGAACATTCAATCTGATTCCTATAGGAAAGGTTACATTGATTATCAAGAGCATCAGTGATATGCTATTGCGCAATCCTTTTTTGGGTACGTTTTGTTTTGTAATGTGTGTGGTTGACAAATAAACACAGTCAGAAAGTGCTAACGAACAGCTTTAAGTCCGATCGGACACACAGGTGCTAAAAGGCAATGCACAGAGGCAAAGCACCGCCAGCTGTCTCAAATCGTCATTATCAAACAACGCCATCATCATCATTATTGTCATCAATATCACCGTAAAGTGGGTAGGTGTTCATGAAAGAGCTGGGTCTTTAGCTTTTTCTAAAAGGTGGAAAGGGACTGTACAGATCAAACGGAGTTGGGTAATTCCACCACCGGGGGGCGACAGAAGAGAAGAGTCTAGCTAGAGCCTCAGGACCCTGTTTTGTAAGTGAGCAGCAGAGTGTTAAATTTGATGCGAGCAGTAACTGGGAGCCAGTGTAGGGAGATGAACAGCAGAGTGACATGTGCTCTTTTGGTTAAACGCACCGGTATACATATTGTAGGTTTGATTCTGTTTGAAAGATGTTACGAAGATGATAACTCCCAGCTAATATGTTGAATTAAACTAGGAGTATAAGTATACTGATCATTTCATTTCAAATGAATATGGAAGCACTGAATTTTCTTCAATGATATCTGTAGTATTCAGCTCAGTCTCCTTGGAGCCACATATACTATTGTAAACTCGATTTGTGTTTAAACCATATTCTTCGTGGCACTCGAGATAAAAGCCTCCCAAATTTGCATCTAGGAGAGATCGGACACAGAGACGAGGGCCATATGGTGAAAAGGTGCTCTGGGGTTATAACACTACTCAACCTGCCCAAGATGAGAAGAAAGAGAGAAAATGAAAGGGCTTTGAAGTGCTAGCGCCTACCTAAAGGCTACGCTCAGTTTTGATTTTACAGAGGAGTCAGACCGAAGGAGAGAGCGAGGGAGGGGAGAAAACTGACAGAGGAGTGTGTTTGAGGAAAAAACAGAAAAGAGAGAACGAGAGAGATGAATACAGCCTGACACATATTAGGTTAAGGCAGAGAGAGAGAAAGATGCACATAAATGGAGACACAAAGAGATGAGAACAGAGTTGGTGAACCAGACAGCAGACAGAGATTAAAGAGCAGCAGCATCTGAGTAATGACACCAACAAGAGAGAAGGAGAGAAAGATCGGCATGTTTTCTCTGATGAAATCCCAATGTATTTGGACACTGTTGGAAGGGTGTTCATGTGACATTCATGCCAAGAAAGCATATTGAATTGAACTGGATTGGCCTGACTCTTGGAGACAGGCAGAGCTGCAGCTCTAGGAGCCTCTGCACGCAAATCATTAGCAGAACTGGACGATTGCTGTGAATGCGATACAGACAGATACCAGTGTTTAAATGTGTGTATTCATGTCTGCTCTTCCTGGTGATTGCACGCATACATATGTTTGTGCCCATGTTTAAATGAATGTGTGTCTGTGATTTTTCACCAAAGAAATCTTTACAAAAAGATGCATTCAAAGGTCTTCCCTAGTGCACCACATTGCTCTTCTTAACAGCAGTTGAACTGCATATTTAGAGTAATGCAAAATATAGACAACCAGAAACTGGTACACAGCATACACACAATGTACACACACCCAATGTCCCAGAAAACTAAATTGAAAAAAATATGAAAGAGTTGCACCAGAGCCAAACCCATGCCATCACTTTCTGTGCCTCTCTCGCCCTCTATATCTCTCTCTCTCTCTCCCCTGACAGCATGCTTGATAACTTTTATGTCGCTGTAACAAGAATGAATGAGCTCACAGGGAGGGAAAAGGAGCGTGCACTTGTCTGTGTGTATGTTTGTGCCACTGCATGCTTGTTTCACAGATATTTGTTTCTATGTGATTCAGTGTGTTTGTGTACATAAAAAGAGTGTAAGATGTGTGACTCTGCGTGTGCATGCTATATGACAGATGGCAGCCCCCCCATGAAGACCTGCAGAGAGGAGAGGAGCATGGGACTGATGTGTTTCGAGCAGAAAAGCGACAGCAAAATCTGTACTAAGTGCTCAGTAAAGCCCGTCTGATGTCACTCTGTTGATTCATTATTTAATGAGTGAGTGTTTATGGCCAATCACACAGCATGGAAACATTAATAAACACTCAGGCTCTGTGTTTTTTGGTCTTAAACAGTGATTGTCTTTGATTAATAGCCATTTTCACTGAAGTCGCTGTCAGCTTCAACTTGAATAGTTTCATGTATTTAAACTGTGATTGCTGGTTGTTGTAGGCCTGCACACATCGAGTCTTTCGAGGCCTTTGACCGAGTTTAATTTCGGAATAATGAATAGTTGATGTCACACGTCATTCACTCTCGTAATGAACGCTGACCCCGAGTTTCAGTGTCAAATGAGCAGTGTAAGGATGTTTCATAATTATGCATGTGTGTGTGTGTGTGTGTGTGTGTGTGTGTGTGTGTGTGTGTGTGTGCTTGTTTGCCAATAAGGCAGATTGTCTCAGTAGGAAATTGGAAGCAACATCATTATTTCATTGCGTGTTGTGTAACAATAGCTGTAAATTTTAATAGTTTGACATTTAACAAAATGTGGATTTTAAGTCTTCAAGTAAATCTGCTGCTGATGCGTCTGTGCTACTGAAAAACACTGTTGTTCAATGTTTCAGATATTTCAACGTAAGAGAACCGTGTGTGTGTGTGAGGGTGTGAGGGTCTGCTACATGCTAAATGATGAGTGGTTATGCATTAGTGTTGACAGATGAACCTGTGTACAGTAGATCTATGTGCATGTGGGTGGTTGCCCATCGTTGTGTGCTTGTGCCTAGTTCAGGGGAAATGTTAATTGCAGAGTGACTCCATTAGTTTGGGGGAAAGAGACGCAGAAAAAGAAACATTGTATATGCAAAATATTTTAAAAAAGGATGTAAAACTGTCTAACTCATCAGTCATGAGTCCCTGAATTGATTTGATTGCATTACTGTCTTCATTATTACAGTCTAGAAAATTCCTCTATTCATACGAGTAAAAATAGGTTCAATTCTGTGGCTTAAAATTTAGCTTTGGTTTTATGGTCATTATCTTTTGGGCCCCAAGATAGCGCCCTTTTATTGTAAGAAATGCATCTCACACACTCAAAGGCCCGAAAGCACAGACAGGACATAAAGACATCTTATGGAGAGATGTCAGGGTAGGGGGCAGCCTGAGCAGTTAGGGGTTGATTGCCTTGCTCAAGGGCACTACTGCAGTACTGGTGAAGTAAACTGGCACCTCTCCAGCAACCAGTCCCAATCCTAACCTTAGGTCCACACCTGGACTTGAACCAGTAACCCTCCACTCCCAACCCAAGTCCATACAGACTGAGCTGCTGCCGCCCCCACTATTACTATTATTGTTGCCCACACAAATACATTTAGACATACGTCACAGTGTTGGTCAAATTGTCCTTCACTTTGTGCATGTAGTTCAAGTTCAGGTCAACACTGCTGAGCATGCTACAATATGTTCCTCTCCTGACAATGCAACAGTGACATTACTGTTTCCGTTATTCTAAACGGCCTCACATTGTTATCGAGATACTCCACAAAGCTCCATATTTTGACGCTGCTGGCTTGAAAAGAAACACTCACTTGTGCTGATTTAGTGTTCACAGAGGTACTCATTAAAAGCTAATATTTTTCCTTTAAAAACACAAAACTAGAAGCTGGAATCTCTTAAGGTGTCATTAAGTAACACCAACAGGAACATCTTACACAAAGAGATAAAGGGTAGCACTTGCTTTATACTCAACACTGACAGCTCAGATTAATTAGCCCCAGGCAGTGTGTAAAAGTGTCAGTTATAGAAAAAAACAGGTATTGAAATATACGAGTTATTAACTTCTTTTGAAGAGCAAACACTCCCACTCTGAATGACAGGTTCAGGTTTTTAGCTCACTGATACTTGTTTCTCTACATCAGTATTTAGAGCGACAATAGGAAAAGCAAACGGCTTCAATACAATGACAACAATACCAGGTTTAGACTCTTTGCTGCTGGAACACACTGCTGGAAACAGGCAAAGAGGCAAACCACCACTGATAGAAACACACACGGGCTCTGACACGCAAACACACACACACACACACACACACACACACACACACACACACACACACACACACACACACACACACACACACACACACACACACACACACACACACACACACACACACACACACACACACACACACACACAGGCAATTAGTACCAAACATAGTAATTGCATCTATAACGATAGCAAATCCTCATTAAAAATGTAATTGAAAAAAAAGTCTACATCCACCAAAGTGTGTATAAACAAAAGATTTTTTGGGAGTTATTCATTTTTAAAAATTAATTTGAATTTGTAGTGTTTACCAAAACACTGATTGCTTTAACGAGCGGCACATTGTGGAGTGCTTGTTTGTGTGACCTCCTGACGGAAACTAATTGACTTTAAGACTAAAACTGTGATTGGAAATGTTGTCTTACTGGAACATCCCTCTGGCCGAGCCGGAGTTAAGTCTGATTTGAGTAAAAGTTTGTGTACTGTAAAACTTTTTCTTGTTGCTTTTTTATGAAGGGTTGCTGTTTGGAAACAAAAAGACAATTGCCTGGGAAATTATGAGGGGAAAATGAATTATGTGATCTTAATTTATTATGAATATGTTAGTACAAAGCAATTAACAAAACCAATCAGACACGCACAAAAGCCTTTCACTAGTATTGTGCATGTAAATATCTACATATTCATGATTTTGTACCTCTTTTGTTGATAAAACATTCTGTATAAAAAAAGATGTTGACATGTTACTACTGAAAACTTAATGCAGGAACAAAATTGTTGTGAAAAACAAAAAGTCATTATAGAGGGGCGTCGGTAGACTAGTGGTTATGTGGCACACCATTTACAGAGGCTATGAGGGGTGGGGTGGACTACCAAACCTCCTGATAGCCATCCATTCCAGGCCGAGCCGGCCAGGGGTCATAGTGTTTCTATGTTTCAGTGTCTGATGTCAGAAGTTGCTGTATGAATGTTCCTCAGGTGGCCAAAGCGCAAGGCAGTCTGAACCAGGTACAAGGTGCAATGTCCAGGGCTGGATAGACAATCAAATTATATTAGATATATTAAGAGTGAGTCATATTATGAGTACCACTGTTCTTGAGTATTTAAACTCAATGGCTGCATTACAGAACTGCAGGGATGGTGATGTGCGGATTGGTGTTGAAAATGCATGAGTTCACATATGGTGTATTTCATGAAATACTAGTTGCCATAGGAATAACTCAATATTTGGTGTCACGTGCAAAGCGAGCAATAATATAAGAGCCTCATCATCTCAAAGTCCTGGGCTGAATGTTTTTCCCAGTACATCCCTGGGAGGCTATACTTCATTTGCATTTAACATTTAACCCATTTAACTCTTTGCATGTGTTTTGCGAACCATTCAGTGTCTTCTTAACTTATTTGCAAAGGTTTAGCAAAGGTAAAAGCTGCACACTCTTTTTTATGAGTCAGGCCCTCAGTTTGTAGTCTGCGACTTTTGGAGTAATACTTCAGTTTGAACATTTTTGTATGTGCACTTCTTAGGTTTTGGATGTGTGACTGCATTCAGTGTTGAATGGCTGTAAATCACACGTCACCTCTTTGTCATTTCATCCCCCATCCTGTTAATTGCCTCATGCTGTTTCTGGATGTGTTGCATACAACGAGATCGATGAGCTTGATTGCTCCATCCTGAGCTCCATCATGCGCACATATCCAAACGAAAACACACAAAGACACTTTCTCTTTGATGTGAGTCTGCCTTTTTTGAGCACTCGAAGCTGCAGCTCAGAGAAGCAGAGGGATGACAAGTACATGCAAGAGAGAAATGTCTAGAGAAACAAAGGAGGAGTGTAGGTGGGCACGTTAGAAACAGAACTGCAGCACTGTGTGACATCGTAGAAAGACGCACGGTAAGAGGTGATAGAGGCTTGACAATTTTGAGAGAGAATGACGAGTGAAGAATTAAAAGAAAATATCTGTGATAATTAAACAAATCATCAGGAGCAACGAGTTAAAAAGAACAACAACTTTACAGCTGTAGAAGCAAAGCAGAAGCTATCACTCAATAAAGACTCCCTTATGTTGTCTGGTTATATTTGATGTAGATTTGACAAGCTTCAATGAACAGTGATGGTCTCAACAATGAAAAAACAAACACAGTGACATTGTAAATCTGTCTGTTTTTATGGAACATATTATTTAAAGATGACATCATTATTTAAACCAGAGCGACCACATATTGCTCTGTTTGTATCCCACTTTCAAAGACCAGCACAGTTTTGGCAGATTGCTGTTCAGCTTGAGTCTGGTGCTGCTTAAGGTTTCTGCCTGTTTAAAGGAAGTTGTTCCTTGCCCCTGGAACTTTGCTTTTGGGCTTTTTTGCTGTTATGAAACAGGACCTTTGTAGAGAAACAGGAAATGCTGGGAGGAGAGAGTGGGGGACAACACGCAGCTAAGGTCCGAGGTCAGATTCAAATCCACGGCCGCTGCGACGAGGACGATAGCCTCTGTACATGGGGCGCATAGCATCACTGCTAGGCCATCAGCGTCCCAAGAGTAAGGTCTTTAACCTGCTCGTGTCTTGAGATAACATTAGTTCTGAATTGGCGCTATACAAATAAAGATTGATTGATTGAATACAGTTTAACCATATTTAAAAATATGCCAAATAGAGTGGTTCCCATCCCAACCTTTCTTTCCTTGGAGCCCCCCCCCACCCCAACCCCCACTTGTATCTACGAGAAGCTGAGCCCCCCCCCAGGACCCACACAGAAAAAAGTGATACATTGCTTCAAAAGTTAACTTACACTTACATGATTTATTGTACGTGCAAATCCAATTTTTGACAACCTCAGAGCAGACCGTTTCCCCCCCAGAGATCTCAGACGCCCCTAAGGGGGCCGAGAACCAATGACCTTATAGATACTTGCAAGCCTTTAATGAGTCTAACTAATTATTCACAGAGTGTACACATGTCACTGTAATTTAATTCAATATCAAATTTAGATTAAGATCAAAGAGACATAATCTGGGCTCTCAGATACATAACTATAAAGATGAACATGGAAACATACAAACAAATACACATCATATATCATGATCAAGAAACACAAACATGGACAGTGCTCATGTACACACCCTGATACAGAAAGCCTCTGTGGATAGACTGTGTGACAGCCAAGTTCACCGCATCCACTCCAGAATAATCCTCTCTTTTCTGCGGCTTCACTGTCTGCTGTGTTAAAACAAACTTCCATCTTTATCTCTCTGTCCTAAAGGCATAAACAACGGCATCTTATGCATCAAAGATTGGCAGAGGACCTTATCTACATCATCACTTTGACTAAAATCCAAATGGACCATGTCGCCATGAACAACGGCATTTCAATCCCAATATAAGAGCTGAATATATAATTCATGTCATTATGATGCCCTTGAACTTTTGTTGCAAATAAACTGGTGCATTACGGGGGTGACAGTCATATTGTAAATTTGTTTTTAGTTTTTCTGATGATTTCTTCGGTGAAAATTAACAGACCTGTTTCACACAGTTACTGTAGCTGAAGGGGCCCAGGATATGTCCTAATCATGCCCATGGTTCTTTAGAGTCAGCTTTTAAGAGTGTGTGTTTTTGTGTTCTGTTTAGTATGCAAATCCCCAAAATGCAAAGATTTAGATGTAAACTTGATCTGCTCTATTTAGGAAAGTTAAATAAAATGCTGAAAATATCTCATGTTCTTAGCCATGGAGACGGAAAACTATCGATCCACTTTACATAAGAAGCGTTTTAATATAATTAGATTTGAATGAAAATTGTTTAAAAAAATCTGAAGGGACATTAAATTCAAAATGTCAAAATTCCATGTAATGGTGTTTTAATCCTGTTAAAGGGAGTTTTACATGCGACACATTAACTCTTGACTTTGATCTCCAAAGAGACTGTTTTAAGAATATGAAAGGAAGACCTTAGGGATGCACATTAACATAACTGCTTGGTCTTGTGATGATATTTTGTTAAAGTAAATACTTAAAACAAATCTGAAGCTTAAACTGTAAAATTAGTTTTCTTCTACATGCTGTGAATATTTGACAATATTCTGTTGGATTGGTTTTACCCTCTTTTTTTGCCTTACCAGCTTACCAAAACTGGATCATATTCAATTATGGATTGTGTATATGGATGTACAGTATCCTGGGTTTTTGCATATTGGAGTTTGTGTCATAGCAGAGCATATGTTGTATGCCAGTTTTTTGTCAGAGTCAGATTTGGGTCAAGAGTCAGAAGACAACCAAATTTGGTTTTCCCAATGCATTGACACTGGTGCTGGAGGGTCAGAGAGACTAATTATTATTGAGCAGTAACAAATATGATTTAGATATCACAATAGACCTTCCAATAAAGCAGACTGAGTTCACTTTCATTATTTACTTCATAGGTCGGCCCAATCACAACCCTTACTGGCCCTACTTCACCCCTCCTCCTCTGTACTTTTCCCTGTGTTAGATGCCAAGGTGAAGAGCCATCTTTGAATAAAGTAGGGCACTGCTAAAACAAAGAAAGAGCGGTGTAGAGAAGATGGAGAACTATGAAAAACACACAGATATGCTAACTCTAAAGGGCTGCAGAAGTAGCTTCAATATCTACAGAAATACTATTACCCACTATTATACAGTTACAGGTAATGTTGAAGAAGGAGAAGTGATCGGTCATGGTCACTGCCAGGAGGAGGAGCAATAAGAGTTTGACAAGGAAGTAAAGAAAAGCCCTTTTAAGACTTTGTTTCTGCATAAGCGCCATAACTAAGCTCAGCTGTCGTTACGTCTTTGTACATTCATGTTGATTCTTCTGCAGTGTAATATTCTTGTATCTAAGTCTATGAATTCACATTGCGTGTTGGAAGAACGGCACAGTGGAAGCTCCGTATACACACACAGTCAGACTCACACAAACACACAGTGCTGCGCTCCCGCACTGGCTCAGGGGATCCAGTCTCGCCCCTGTAAAGCCTCTACTACCTCCGAAGACGATCCCCCCCCATTATGCCACTCAACATCACAGTGACATAAATATCTGGCCTTGAACTGGCAGTCTGAATAGGGCTAAAGAGATGAGCAGCAGGAGAAGTGACTGTCGGGAACACCACAGAAAGGTAATGTTTGAGCCATGTTGTGATTACATTGATCAATGATGAGTCATTAAATTGGCCAAGATAATGAGATTAGATAAGATGTCATTAAGTGAGACTGTGGTCTACTGCTGATGCCCTGTTAGTCAGACCGATCAAAACATCTTGTAGCCTTGCTCAGTCTCTGATGCTTTCACAACCTGACAGGGCTTGGCTGACTGTTCTAGTGTTAATGAGCTAACAGTAGACTGTATCCTCAAACATATATTTAGAATCATTAGACAAAGGGTAACGTGTAAACAGGTTTGGACGAGGCCACATGTAGACCTGTACAGAGACTGTACCAGACTTTCTAACTTCTATATTTAGCAAACAGGTGTATGGTACTTCCACCTTCCTTAACAGACAGGAACACCAATGATGAAAATGCCCTGCTACTTACTGAAGTCTGTAACTCCTCTCAACATGAACTATGAAAAGAAATAGTGCAAAAGTCATCAGGGATATTTGGATTCTTGAAATCTTGACTGTAAGTTTTGTTAGTATCCAGTGAAATTATATGGAACAGCAAAATGCATAAATTGACAAAAGAACCATTTGGCCAATACGAGTGTGATGCTTTTTTTTGTTAGGAAATTATAATTATGACTCTGAATATGTTGTTCTGGTAAAACTTCAAACTATTGTAATGGAATCTTCTCTACCTTTAAATCTCCACCTCAAACTAGATGCCAAAAAAACCCTGAACTGAAGCGGTTCTAAATACAGCTGACCAATTAAAATGAAGTTGCTGACCAATCACGATGAATGTCACACTTTGTTTTGTACTGTCTGCATGTTTTGTCTCTGCAAAGCAACTGACACCAGCAATGACACGAGTGGAGAAATGTAACCAGTAAACAAAGAGCAGGAGGTGCCAGACATTGAAGTTGTGCCAATTTTATTATTTTAAATTGCTCATAAATTGACATAAAGAACCTTCTCAGGTTGACAGTGAACAGTGTTCAGGCACAGAATGAGGTGTCCGGTGTTGGAAAGCACAGTAGTGGTAGTCAGTTACAGACAGAATGAGGTGTCCATATATAATCTCGATAACATGGAAATCATTGTCATCTACGGCAAAATGATAGTTTTAGTTTGAAAGTATTTGTGCCTCAAAGAGCACATCAGGAAAATGAGTGACAAGGGCAAACACTTGGATGTGTCAACAACAGTTCTGTTATTAGTCTCGTATCTGAAACAACCATCTACTCTGTGACTGAAACAATCGAAACCTTTTTCAGGTAAGTCTTCACTGAGATCCACAGAGCTGAAATGATTTCTGTCTAGCTTGATACAGCACAGGATATCATGGCCAGACCAGTTCTATAGTGGTCTTGAGATATGGGGCTGTCATTCCCAATGAGAGGCTTGTCACACTGGCCTGTTGCAGCTGGTGACCTGGACAGTTCTTTGGCAAGTTTGTGACAGAGCATATGGAAAATGAACAAAGGCATCTGCTTCAAAAAATGTCACAGAGTGATCTTCAAAGCTTGGGGAAAGTAAAGAGCATTCTTTGCGCTGCAGGCATTGCAGTCACCCAACATTGTGCATGCATGGAGCTACATGTCCTAGCATATGTGTTGCCCAACATTATTGATTTAGTGATTGAGAGTGGATAGCTGTTTGAGCTAAAGCTAAATGATACAAGAAAAGTCGAGTCAAACATGAGGGAAAACACTCATCTCTGTTCTTACAAAGGATATTAGAGCATACAGCAACACTGCAGTGGGTAAGACGGAAGCAGTGGAAATCCTTTCTGCGACAGATGTCCAGAGTTTTCAAGGTTTTTTAAGTAAGCTGCTCATGATGGCAAATACTTGAGAAGCAGTATAAAGAGATGAATATGCAGTTACAGTCTGCACTTGCACAGAAAATAATAAAGAAGAAGAAAGCTGTGCCTCCACAGGAAGAGGTGGCTCAGAATGAAACCATGAATTATGCAGGCAAGCCTATGAGGCAAAGGTCCACACCAAGTAATGAAACAACTATTAAGAGGTTCCACTGAAGACAAATGACACTGTTTATCCATGCAAAACCACTGCTCCTCCTTAAACTGCACTTGAAGACCACAGCAAGTGCCTGGTTTAATTTGATAACAATGTGTGACCATCTGCAACCATCTGACTTCAAAGGTTAAACAGGCCAGTTGGACAAGTGGACAGACTCCCCATTCGATGAATATGCAACCTGTACAGCTGAGGATGGACCCTGTCTGAGTCTTACAGGTAGTGAGAATGTAACAATACATGTTGATGACAAGATGTGGGAAAGCAGTGCAACACCAGATCACGGTCAGCGTGTTTGACAGGATGAGGGCTCATGGGGAATGTTTTTAGTCGTCATAAAAATGCATAACTGAACAAGTTAAAGTGGCTCAGACATCACAAGGATGCATGTTACCTATGCAAAGAAAAGTGTGCTTGCATACTGCAGCTGCCTGGATTTGTGATAAATAGGTCAATAAACTACAGGTAGGAACCCTTAATGATCATGAACTGAGAGGTTTTCATACAGCAGCAGAAGAAAATGTGACTGTAGCGAATATTCACAAGCTTTACTCTATAAGTTACCGAAAAGCTGAAATAAAAACTTGTTTGGGCAAACTCATTACTTTGTTGTCTCTTTAATGAGAACACTACAGTGGTGCTGTAGCTGCAAAAGTGAACAAGGACCACAGGGCTCTTAAAGGCTGCTTCAAAGTAATACATGAATGCCTAAAGCTAAAGTGTCCCCACAACACCAGCTGTGAGCCTTTATTATTTGCTTATGTAAGCGATCATGCAGCGCTTATTTTGATGGTTTGAATGTAAATTCTGCAGCCATGTAATTACATTATTATAAGATGAACATCTCCACATAATTAATGTCAAGAAGGCCAACATAATTACTTTGTATGCCCCGAGGTCAGTGCCACAACAAATATACATGCAGCCCCATCAGTGATGAGATGGTGGAGATCATGTGGCCAGTTTCAAACCAACTCCAGTGCCAGAGGTGTCGAGATCCTGTGTGTGTGGCTTAATGGTTGAGGGTGTGTTTATTCTGATTAAACATCAAAACTACCTGTGGGAGTTTTAAAAAAGTAAGCCTTAGCCTAATGCCACATGTGCATGAAAGATACATCAACATCTTTTGGTTACACATGAGAGAAACTCTTTTTCCTCCCTGGTGGAGCAGTAGGCATTTATCAAGATATACTGAGGTTTGTAATGTAAACACGTCTTTCTTTACACTTCTCACATAAAAAATACAAGTAGTGTTATGATTGAACTTGATAAAATATTGTTCTGGTTCTCTTTGTGAGGGGGGTACATCTTTGCTGTCCTTTGGTTTGAAGTTAGAGGGTAGTTGATATTACGTATTTTCATGAATATTGAATGTACTTTTTAAATCTGTATACCATCCACCAACTATTCTGGGTTGGAGTTGCTGTAACCATATCCAGGAGAACAGTTCACAGAAACAGAGTTATATTGGGATTGGAGCCAAGCGTCTGTTGAAAGAAATGTATATGTCTTATTTACGAGTCAAGCTGATGTTTTCTTCAAGCCTTATAGAGGTGTACCGAGAATAGTATGACTTTGTAAGCTGTACCTTGTGTAGCATAAAAGCTCATGTGAACTGCAGAATATCAGTCAGTCAGCTTAGAGTTTGTTAATGATTGCGTTGGTCTGACCTCGGCCGAAATAAACTATAAAATAATCCACAGTCTGTTCTGCGAATTTATTATTATATAGACAGCAGAAACAACCCCAACCTTACAGTAGTACATTCAATCTATACAGCTATCTTTTATTTAATTCACAAGGACACATCCTGATCACCTGCAGGTCCATCATTTATAAATCATCTCTGATTATTCTGTTCATGATGCTTAGAGGATGGACAGATCAAGAGAGTCTACTGTCTGGGTGACAATATAATCTTTAAAGCTCTCTATGAGCTTCTCATAAAAACATGATGAAAGGCTTACAAAATACCATATTGTACACTTTCATTTGAACAAATAACTTCAAATGATGTGTTGTATGTCAACTTCCAGCAGAGCTTAGTTGGACTTACATTTCTGGACTTCTATGTGGATATTGGTATTGTTTTACTGTAAAGTTACATCTAATGAGATGTACAGTAGGAGACAATCAAGAAAAAGTGAGTTCACTTCCACTTGTCCAATTAAACTTCTGAGCTTTACGGTGGTTTTCGGTGAAAATTAAAGTTCACAATATTCAGCAACCAATGGTGTTTAAAAATGAAGCTAATACTAAAGTGCATAAAAAAACATGCAGTTCCTCAAGTGTCCACTTGAGGCTACCTGCCATATTAAAATACCAATTTCTAAAGCAGAAATAAACAATTTGGACTCATTTCTGTATTTCTTTCTTCATCAAACCTGTAAGGCGTGGGGTGGGGGTTTGTAACACATCTGTTAAGGCTAAGAGTTATGCATTAATGTGGACATGGCTCAGTTGACTGACAGGCGGTGCATAGCTGTTTGCTAGGAAGTTGAAGCTCCACCTCGTTGCATGTTTCTAGATTGATGAAAAGTTATGTTCAGAATGCATTTCCAACACGGCAACTACCTTCGTTTGACTCCTAAACAGCTCTTCATAAACCAGCCAGTGACATCACTGAGACTATTTTAAAATGTTATACAGTCTATCGTTCGCACATGGGGGTCATTTGGGGCCAAAAGTGCCATGACAATTTTTTGTCCCATTCCAGCCCTGGTTGATAACTCTGACTGCTGTCAACTTTTTCCGACCTTTGCTTTTCCCCTCTGGTTTTAATCCTCCTTCCTTATTTCCGCTCTACCCCTCCTATTCACAACTTTCCTTCCTGTTTACTCTCCCTCTTCACTATCTCATGCCGCAACTGTTGACTGTTTCCCTCTCATCCCACTCCCTACCACCTGTCTGTTCCCCTCCCTTAAACCTCTCCTCTATAATCTCTCTCCCACTCACTCCGCTCTCCTGGCCTGCTTTGTGTGGAAACCAGACAGATGCTAAGGTTTAATGCTTTAATTTGGCTGGCTGTCAGCCCTTCAATCTCTTTGATACTTGTACACCTAGTCCCATCGAACACACTGTGATCCAATTTGGGCAAGCTGGCGTTGGCTCAGACAGACAGGGGTTTGTGAGACAGCACAGTGTTTCCTCTGAGTGTGCTGGCATGTTTGTCAGGGCACATGTTTTTATTTATTTCACTGCATGTTTGTGTGTAGCTGCGTTGGAGGGAGGGCACAGACACAAAGAGAAAAAGAGAGAGATTTGTCATTTGGCAGCACAGAATGTCTATCGCACACAAACAAACACATGCACTGAGACACTAAAAATACACATTTAATTAATGCTGCCAGTTTTGGGAAGGAAGTGTTTGAAATGTTTACCAGAGAAACAAGTTCAGCCCTGGAGCAGAACAGACACATCTAGAAAGGGGTCTGGTACTACATGTTGGATTATTCATTGGAGGAATCATTTGGTCGGATTTGGGACGGACTCCAACAAGTGCCGGTTTGATAACTAGGCTCCTCCTTCAATATTTTAAAGTTGAGAACTTTGCAGCATTACCCAGTGACATGCAGGTATGTAAATGACCAAGAGGAAAATTGTTCTTCTCCAACAGGTGCACAGTTCCATACGGAAGCCCTAAGAGGACATACATCCATATTTCCCCCATTTATTTTACTCAATGTACCCATCATAAGTCATTTCCAGTTGTTTTCTCATGATCTTGACTTATTTATGTTGTTATCTCAACGTGATTTTTCTGTGATTATGAGTCAATTTCTAAAGATCTCAAGGAAAACAACTCAAATGTACTTGTTAGCACGGGAAAATCAGCTTTGTAATCCTAAAATAACGGGATCCCTGTGCATTCTCATCATATTACTGCATGTCGCTATCTGTAAATCTTAGTTAATAACTACATATTTTCCCGGGAGCTCCTGAGCTCTCACGTCGTGTAGGTTCCTCGGGATTGTTGGTGGGGATGGCCTGCTGCTATGGACCCCCCCCCCCCCACTTCTGTTGGTTGTCTGCGTCAGTGTGTTAAACTCAGGAGGCCTTGTCCCTGCAGCAGAAGCCGGGCTCTTGAGTAGACGGAGCTTCCCCAACCTACAGCGAGGTGATTGGGAACTACTACTACCACCCGACGTCCCTGACACCCTGCAGCCACAACCATAGGACTGTGTCGTCCCCACAACCACCACCGTCCTCAGTCATGCACGGTCTGCTACGACCTCCACCTCAGCGGCACGGAAGTGTGAACAACAGGAACGCAAGGAATACAAAAGGAGAAATCCTTCCTGCATCTTATCCCATCTCCCCCTATCCCATTTTCTTTTTTAACATAACTATGTTTAAGGTCTTTTAGCTGCTTCTTGTAAAGCACCTCAAGATAACATTTGTTATGAATTGGCGCTATACAAATAATGGTTGATTGATTGATTGATAAATAGGTCGACATCTGGAGGGAAAAAACAACAATTACTTGTTATCAAAGGAAAAACAGAGTAAGACACAATGTATTGATGCATGTCCTCTTAGGGCTCATGTAGTTCGAAGACTCATAGTGATCAATGATTACTAATCAGCCTCCTCAAGGTGAACACAAAGCAGTCAAACTATTCTGCTTAGGGAAAATGACGCCAATTTTGCAGGTATGTGGAAAATCAATCATTCTCTTCTTATTTTTTTTTACCAACTATTATTCCAAGTCTCAAAAGAAAATGTCTTAGCATATTGCAGGTGGTGACGAACAACCTGTTTGAAAGATGGTGTTTGCTGTTCTTTTTCATACACAGAAAAGACTTAAAGATGTCTTCATCTGTTCAACATAATACTTCAGGTTTCCTCACTAACTTTGCACAATCTTTTGAAAAGGGCAATCAGGTGTTGTGAAGAAACTCCCTCTGTATGCTAAAGTGGAAAGATACCAAGCTTGCTATTTAAATCTAAATAACTTCAATGTTAGAGTTATTGATGAGTGAAAAGAGGAAAAACAACAGTGGTCACAACTGAAATAAAACTCCATTACCCACAACAGGTACAGGTTCTACTCCTATTGGGAAGCACTTGTTACCAATGCAACAAACCCAAATTAATCAAAACAGCTACATCGTTTTGAGTCAGTATGTGCTCTTCTGCTGGTAATGATAATAATAACTCAGTGCACCTGTGTTTGCACTCAGATTTCAGCCCAGGGAGCGCAGGCTTGGCTTCATTTCAAAGCTGCACACAGCATCTGTGTTTACAAATCGTATCACAGGTGAAGTTAAGTCTGCAAGTCTTGCAGGTAATTTGAAAAGTATCTTGATAAACACCATTTATTCAAAGGAAGTTATTCCATTAGCTCACAAATGAAGTCAAGCTGAAGGGCAAAAGACTGCAGTTCCTCAAGCGTCCACTTGAGGCTGGCTACAAAAGTCCAGAACCCCCCATTAGGTCCTATTTACAGCAGAAATAAATGCTAACAGCCTGGTTCAAAAATTGGTTTTGGTCCCTATAGCTTGTTAGAATACAAGCCTAGTAGTACAGTTACATAATGAGAGGGTGGCTGAGTTCAGTGACAGGTAGACGCATTGTAACTGTTTGCCAGGAAGCTGAAGGCCCGCCTCAGCTCTTCTTCACTGCTTGTTCTAGATTTATCGAAAGTGAGGTGAAGCTAGCATTTCCAATATGGCGACCAAAACCAATGGGTGATGTCACTGAGACTACATCCATTTTCTACATTTTCAAAAGGTTTTTCCCACAACATACTAAAGTGGTCCAACTTTTAATGATAACTACAGGAACCTTTGCCTCATGATGTGTTCCTTTACCCTGTCTGAAATAAGTTTAAAAGTTGTTACTGCTGACACACATCTGAAGTCTTTATGTTGTTTTTCTGAATATGTCAGCAGAAAAGCAACTTCTTCTTTTAGCAGAAGACATCAAGGCAAGGTGCTCATGTAAATAGGACAGTTATTGTCCAAAACATCACAAGCAGAAGGAATGCTCCCAGCACAAAAAACACAGGAGTAAGCGGTTTGAATAATTGGCACCAAGTAAATGATTACCCCCTGAAAGAACGTTGTTACAATTGGACAGGACGACAGCTGCCTGAGGGCAGGTGTATGTTAAGTCGTGTCACACAGTGTCTCAATGTTTGTAACAAGGAAGGTGAAGTGCTGCCAAGTCCAAACTCAGAGAATGAAAAAGAAAACAAGAGACAGAGAAGAAGGGAAGTAACACCAAGCATATAAAAAGGCGGTTGAGGAAATATGATTATGAACTAACATAGTATAAAGAAAACTAGGTTCAAACATTTTCAAAGATAGAGAGTTTTGCATTTTCCTTCTGTAACAGTCTTTTTCATGGCTTAGATTAAATATAATGTCAATACAAATATATACTAAAAAACATTTAGGAAAAGTCATGAAGGAATTTTCAATGACAGATCAAATGTATAAACTCTGCAGTAAGATTCATATGTCATGCAGCCCATGTACAGAGGCAATGGTCCTCATTGCAGCTGCCGTGGGTTTCAATCCGACCTCGGCCGATTGCGGCACGTCATTCCCTTTTCTCTCCTCCCAACATTTTCTGTCTCTCTTCGGCTGTCCTATCTGATAAAGGCAAAAATGGCCAAAAGAATACATCTTAAAAAAAGAAAGAAAAAGATTCATATGAAGCTCTATAAGCTCTATATTCTATGAAGCGCAAGTTCAGTCAGGAAGACGTAAAATGTTTATTTTCCATACCACTCACTCAAGCTGACTCACATTTCTTGCTGTCATTGTCTGGGTCTATTGTTGTGAAATCTGCAGTCTCACCAGCTGTTGTCATATATCCAATAACACAGTGTCTCACCCTGATTGTTAGCCTATCATCTTCCTGCTCTCTATTTAAATATGATTCATTTTCTGCCTTAAGTTCCTTCATGCTGATGATATGTGTGCACCTCATTTACCCATCACCACACAGTCTTCACAGAATCATCAGCCATCATTTTCTAATCCCTCCGGTCTTGGCCATCACCAGTAGCTGAACTTTAAGGTGAAATTTATCCTACTGCTGCTGCTGGGAACAAACACTCATCATTCACAAAATGTCACCTACTAAGTTAGTCTGAAACAGCTGGAAGGACACACTTTATGTGACTTAACGGTGTGCAAACATTACAGAAGTATTGCCCATATGCACAGATGGAAACCTTTACTTAACACATCGGGTACAACCGCAAACTGCAGGCACGAGCTTGTGCTAAATCTCTGTCTGATTTTTATTCCAAATGAAATGACTTTAACACAAACACATTTTTTTCATTTCACCCTTGTATCCCCAGAAGCCTTGTTCAGACACACAAAGCTTTTTAGCCATCTCACTGAGTAATGCTTTTGTCTTGTTTTGCCTCGTTTCTTTCTTAATTACAGAATGAGTGCTTAAGCTTTTAAGGGCTGACATGAAAAATACTTCCTCATCTTGCGGGGCAAAACAAACAAATAAATTGACATTTATTTTGTTGTAAAAAAAGACAGTAAAAAAAATAGGCAGAAATTACAAAAAAAGATTCAAATAAATGGATAAAGGACGAAAACAACAAAGATGTTTCCTTACTTGAAGCTCAATAATGCTAAGATCAAAAATAACCTTTGATACAGAGCTCGTCTGTTAATCGATTCTCCATCATGATTCGTCATTATGTCATTTAGGTTTGTGTGTGTTTGTTAAAGTATGACAAACGAAGCCTCTCCTTGTGCTAGCTTAAGTAGGAAGAGAGAGATGTGGAGTTGTAATGAGCTCTGTGTTGCCATGGTGATGGCATTTTGAATATAAAAGCACAGCTGGACAGATGAGTGCGGAAGTGAACTAAGGAGAGGACCATTTAACAAAATGGGGACATCATTTTTTTGTTTATTCTGTTAAAATGTACTCATAGTGCCAGTAAAAGAGTAAAAGAGAATTTTGTATTTACAAAGTTTCACTTACTTCACTTCACTTTAAATCCATGAAAGGGGTTTGGTAACATTCAACCTTTTTCAGCTTAATACAAAAAATATAGCTACCGTAACTGCTTTGGATGTCAATGTGTTTCCAGCCACGATTAGCTCAACGGATGTGATCTGTGATGATACATTTATGTTAATATGACAAAAGATGACGTCTCTACTGTGAAAGTTTAGTTTATCGGCACATCCAGAAACATACAGGATCCCAAGAGGCTTCTTAAAACAGAGAAACCACATTTCCAAGACCAAGCAAACTTTAAAAGAATTACAAAAAGTCCGAGCTTAGACACAGTATTCTGCCAATCAATCAACCAACCAATTAATTGATGAATCTTAATTTGTATACGGCATCATAATAAAATGTTATCTCAATGATATCTCTCCCTAAACAAAAAGTATAGGTCTACACTATGCTCTGTTTATATTATGTACAGAGACTCAACATTAATCCATCCTGAGCACATTGAGCAAGGTGACAGTCCTTTAAAACAGGCAGAACCCTCCAGCAGAACCAGACTCATGTTAAACAGCCACCTGCTGACGCTGTGTTGAGAAGAGAAACCGAACAAAAGCAACACTCTCAGAAACAACAGCAACAAAAACAAAACAAAAACACAATGGATCGATGGCTACAATGCCAGAAAAAGAAAAAGTCTGCACAACAATAAAAAAACTATGAGAACCCCCGGCTGCTGCAACGAGGATTACAGCCTCTGTACCTGGGGCGCTCGATATAACCGTTAGGCCATCCGGTGCCCCACACAGGTTAATTCTTAGGAAACATGTTCAGCTCTGAAGACTTGGGTCTGATTTAAATATTCAAAGCAGGACCCAAAGCAATTAACCAACTCACATTTGGAAAGACATCAGAGAAAAACTATGAGGATTTCTCAGGGATGACCCTGAGCGTAAAGTCTGGGCAGAGAGTCTTTCCTTGAATACATTAAAGACATTGAAGGCATTCAATATATTCAACTCAAAAGAAATCCCAAACCTTCAAGTTATTTTCTCTGCAACTCCCTGCAACTCTGAAAAATGATTTCCACCCACGGTCTATACATTTACTAAAATGGGAAATAATGTTTCTCATTTGAAAAGTAGGCTCACATCATACCAGTGTCCATCCATCCTCCATGCTGTCTCAACACACCCTGCTGCTCTCACCTGTCTGAGCTCTGGGGAATTTAAACTCGTCAGTCGGGTCAATGAGTTGAATCCAGAGTAACTGACACAAGTCCGAACCATCATTAAAGCCTCTCAGTAATTGCTCTTTGCTAAACACGTCTTCCCATTTGCTCTAATTGGAGTCTGTGTGTAATTGAATTAATTTAACGAAATAATCAATCAGCTTGTGTCAGTCATTGCGTCCAAGTTCATTACGTATGACTCCCCATGATTATGTATGGTGGATGATGGTTTAAATGGGGATGCTTTTGCACAGTGTGGGTGTGCTATTTGTGCTGTATGTATATGTAGGAGGCACATGCAGATTATTAAATGGGTCTGTAGAATTCTTCCAGCTTGACTTTTCTTGACTCTACTACAAAGACACTTCAACCTGAACTACTGAGTTTTGGTCGTCAGATTGGGAGAAAAAAAAAAGGGCGTCCTTCTGACCACCAAAGCGTCATTCTGCAGCAGCTCTCTGTCAATCCTCCTCAGCTTCACAAAAAGTGGGTTTATTGTGCGCTGTAGTGTGGCCTTCCCTCACATGATTCGTTTCAGATTTAGCTAAGCACTACAAATCAGTGAAAAGAAACAGTGTTTCTCTGGAAAACAGTAGAGCATAAGTTCAACTCAACACAGACTGAAGAAGACAAGAACATATGTCTAGTTGTGCCCTTTGCTTTTGTTGTTGGATTATAGCAGATGCAAGGGGTAGCCTTGTTGTGGCTTCGACTGTCAGGCCCCGTTTTCTCTTTTCAACCAATCTTTCAGCATTTGTATTTGTTCTCTTTTCACTCTCTGTGTTAAGACTTATTTTGGGTCCCTTGCCTCTTTTCAGAATGTATGCTTGTAATATGATTTATGCCTGCCCCCCCTCCCAAAAACATGGAAATTTGGAGAGTGCACCCTGTGCCCTGCTTTTCTGCTACCTTGCCTCGTGATGGAACAAGCAACAGATAACCCAGGCTCTTTTTATTTCTCTGCCTTGAAGTGAAACAGGAGATCAAATTTGGAACGAAAGAGGAGAGAGGAGAGGAGAGGAGAGGAGAGGAGAGGAGAGGAGAGGAGAGGAGAGGAGAGGAGAGGAGAGGAGAGGAGAGGAGAGGAGAGGAGAGAAGAGAAGAGAAGAGAAGAGAAGAGAAGAGAAGAGAAGAGAAGAGAAGAGAAGAGAAGAGAAGAGAAGAGAAGAGAAGAGAAGAGAAGAGAAGAGAAGAGAAGAGAAGAGAAGAGAGACTGTACGTAGCAACACAACGAGAATACAAAGTGTGGATGGCTGATGTGTGTAGGAAGTAGAGATAAAATCTTTCATTTCTCCTCTCTAGAAATGAAAAGCTTAGGTGTCAGTTGACCACTTGTATTAGACGGTGTATGTCTGTATATGTGTGTCTTAGCGTTTGAAAGCAGGAGTACAATTGTTCATGTGTGTTCCTCTGACCTTTTTACATGGCTGTGTAATAGGTCAATGAGACCTTTCAACAAGCCATGTTAAAGACAACAGTCTCTTTAGCAGTCAGAGCACACACACACACACACACACACACACACACACACACACACACACACACACACACACACACACACACACACACACACACACACACACACACACACACACACACACACACACACACACACACACACACACACACACACACACACACACACACACACACACACACACACACACACACACACACACACACACACACACACACACACACACACACACACACACACACACACACACACACACACACACACACACACACACACACAGTACTGCACCTGTTTCACTCACCCAGCACAAAAAAAGATTAACAGGAAATCACATTTGTAAATCCTGAGCGGTTTCTTTTTCGGAACTGCTGCAGTGATGTTTAGAATCACATTCAATACTCAGTAAATGGGCTTTTGAAGGCCATAGTGATTTTTCTCTTTTCGACTCTCACTCTAATAACCGAGAGATGGCTAATGGTCAACATTGAACTTCCAGGACGCACTGAAAGGGCCATTTGCTTCAGTGGACAGACCGTGGCAAGATGGACAGAAGATGTGAAATCTCTGAGGAAGTCTGAAAAGTAGCTTGTGCGGGTGCTTAGTCTGTCTTAGACTTTTCTTACTTAACCCCAAGCTTTTTCTGTTAGTATGTTATGTTAAGAGGAACCTAATTCAAGCAAAACTGAGTGAGCACTGATTGACCTGAGTTTTCAAAACAAGTCTGGAGACCTTTTTGTAGTACAGGTAAATAAAGGCTCTGTTTGAGGTACACATCAAAACAACCAAAGCAGAGCCAACCATGATTGTTCTATAAAGGCCTTTTTACATTTAGATTCCACAACAAAGCTCCTCTGTCACTATGGCTTCGTACTTTTAAACTGAATCAGCAGGGGGCGTAACATTAGCGTCCCAGTTTGTGATTTCAAACACACAGCAGGAGCTTCACACACACACACACACTTTTCTGACGTTATGCATTGCTACAGACTGGGCCATCTCACGCCTCTGTTACTGCCTCCGATGCCAACTCAACGTCAGATCGATTTGGCCCCACCGTTACTCCTTTTTGTGTTTAACATTACAGATGAGGCATAACTGGGGTTTTAATATCTCGCCCTGAACTGACAATGTATTAGGAGCTCACACTAACTTGAACTAAAGTAAGGTGTTAAGGTATATACTCACATGTGTTTGACCTCAGTGACACGTCTTTATGTTCTGAGTCGTAAAAAGAGTTTTTCTAACATTACCATGGATACATCCTTTAGACTTTCCCACATTAGATTTTGTTCTGAAATGTTCAATTGTTTTATATCGCTAACAACAATTTAACACCATGGACCAAACTAAATGTATCATCTAATAAACCTTATCCTATTATTGGATTTGAGCTACTTAGACTTATTTCCAGCATGCAGCATTTCCACAGCATTTTGTGAGCTCTTAGCATCCTCTGTTTGGTTTCACTTCCCTGTCATTCCCCCCCCCCCCCCCATTTTCTCTCCATCCTTTTCTCCTGTGTCCACCTCCATCCATCTACCCTTTCATCGCCCTCCATATGTTGCTACATCCATTTGTTCACCATTTGTGCTGAGTGAACACGAGCTGAATCTCAACAACGTGGAAAACTCTTCACTTGATTGGGCATCCTATCAGCGAATACACGAGAGCTTTAATTAAAAAACAAAAACTTTGACACACATTACTGCACAGAGATGGCCAAGAAGATTAGATGCAAAGCATGTGTGCGTGTTGGTGTGTTTGTGCAAGCTGTTGGGTGACTATTTGTTATCTGTTTACGAGCAATTATAAGCACATTTCCTTGTGTCTTTATGTGTATGGTATTTAGATGTATCCATACACTATTTACTAGTAGCATCTTAATTATAACACACAGAATAATTATTATATATCATGGTGAACAACGTTATAAATCTATAAATTGGCATGCATGCATGCCTCTCATCATTGAAACCAAATACTTAATGTGTCGGTGGTGCATTAAAAACCATCCTGATCATAAACACTGGAGACTTGGCGATGATTCACTCCTAATGTCACAACCTTCTCTCAAACTCTCAAAGGGAGTATAAGGGAAATGTGTGTTTTTCAAGCATTATTGGTGTTTATTGCATAAGATGCAGACCTGTAGCAGCCACAGAAGAGAGGAGACAAGACAGAGTAATTAAAAAGAAAAAGCAAGCAAGAATGAGAGGATGACAAGGCCATTAAGGCTGCGGCGAGGAGCAGAGAAAGGAGATAGGACCCAATAGAGATGTGTCCTTCGTCTTAATGGATTTAGCCTGCCTGCTCATAATCAGTGAAGAAAACAAGAGACACTGACTACATCTTATTTTTCCTAGAGTCGTTCATTGTCTTTTATTTGTGTGTTCTTCCTGATGAAAACAAACTCCTTCTCCTGTTTGCATTCCCTTGTTCATTACACTGTTTGAAGGGCATCTTTCTCTCTGGCAACTGAAGCCAAAAAGCATGTCCACCCTCCTTGAACATGTGTGTGGGTCTACATGCACATGATTAGTAGAGGTTATTTTGACTTATTTTGTGCATACAGTTGTCTTGGTCCATGGTCAGATGGAGTTAGTTAAGATATTTTTCATTTATCCATCAGTCTGACCAAAACACCCAGACGCCCTGTTTTTTATTTAGTTTGATACCACCTACAGAAACAGATTTCTTAGACTAAATCAAGCAGATACTGTCTCTCATGTGACAGTCGCACAAAAAGCTGGGAGGCAAAAAACAACAACATTCAAAGATGTATCCTTAAAGCTGACATCACCACTGATTGCCAAGCACAAACAAACAGACCAAAAATATGCAGAAACCTTTTCACAGCATGAAGAGAGCATATTTTAACATTGCAGGATCACACAGCACAGATGGGGAATACAAACATGGCTGCTGTGCCTGCTAGCATGTTGAGCTAAGTGTAAGTAAATAGTGAGGATGACGTTTTTTGTGTCTTATTTAGAGGTTTCATTTGTTGCTATTTGGCAGTCTGGTCAGTCGAACATTTTTTTATGTCATGGTCGTGCAATTACACACAGTGGTGCTCATTAGGACAAGATAGAAACATTTGAATTGTTTCAAGTCATGCTTTCACATGTTCTGTTTACATGTGCAATGTGAAGAACAGCTAAAAAAAAACTCCCGGTAAGAATGAAATTTCTGTCTGCATGGACCAGATCGAATCAGTCTCTTCTGATTGGCGTATTGACATGAAGCATTTTTATTCTGCTTTTATTCTGATAATATGTGTCCATGTACACATATCTACTGTAACATTTCCCTGGCTTAATTGTTAACCATTTATACAATAATCATAGTTCTACTGAAATATTTTCTGGTCATTCGCAATAACTCCAAAAATCCACATTATGTCTGCAGAGAGCAGAGTATTAATACACAACAGTCAGGATGTAGACGTTCATGTTAAGAATACAACAAGGTTTTAATTTTTGAAAAGCACTGAGCTTCCTTAGAGGGATATTAACTCTGTAGCTTCATTTTCTTACATGTTTACGTGTTGCCTAACAGTCCACTGAGACAATTCATCTGTTACATAAACATTGAAAAATGTCAACATGGCTGTAAACATCTCAAGGACTGACAAGGTTTCACTAGAGACTTCAGTGTCTACACATCCACTCCCACACACATGCACCACTGGCATGCAAACAGATGCATGTATGGCAAAGTGTTGCACAGTATAGTCTGCTTAATGAATTGTAGAATTATATAGTGTGAAATACTGTATATTACAGGCCAATAGTTATTCTCCAGCTGCATTGCATGTCAAGCATATGGGTACTAATTTCTACATGGAAATGGAATGCAAATGTGTGATCTGAAGGAGAGTACATTTTCGTGCCTAATTCAGAAGCCTGTCAAAAGTAGAAAGAAAAAAAACATTTGTAAGGCTTGCCCTGGAGAGTCTCTGTGCCATATGGTCTAAACACTGTTTAAGATGGCTTACAACACTGCCAAGAAACATTTCTCGGGTAAAACAGAGGTGCAAACACACACACAGTTTGACTCTCGCTCCCACTTGAACTAAACTGCCTGCCCTCATGTGTTTTCCTCTCACTCAAAACGCATGATGCCATGTTCCTTCCTCTACCTCCCTGAACTCTGCTCCTTCCTCCCCCTTGTTTCACATCCCTCCCTCCTGTCTGTCTTTACCTCTATTTTACCTCCAGGCATACACATCCTGCCAATTCTTTTTCTTCTCTTTCTCTCCTTCGGATCTCACAGGGGAGCATCTCCTGTCCTGCTACTACTACTCCTCCTCACGGCTTACTTTTCTTCGGGGCTTTCCCTCTCTGCTGCTCAGCTTCTTCCTTTCTCTTCCCTTACTCATTGTCCCTTTTTTTCTTTTTCCACCTTTCCACCAGGAAATCATTGCATCCCTTGTTTTTCCCAGTACTCGTCTGTATCCAATATGCTCTTCTCCCTCCAATTGAGAGGGTGTTATCTGAATCCGACCCCTCCTGGAATTGCCACCGTATTGGAGTTGAAAGGTTGGAGTGCCCCTGTGACCCCCGGATATGTGCTGTCTAAGCATTACTTCCCAGTATCCTAAAGAAAATTGGTCCCAGTAGTATGGCTAGACAAAGGGTGATTCTTTGACGCTTATAGGGAGGTCTGATGGGAGGTGAGCTTTTTCCCCAGGAATAGAATGACATGACCTCCCAACTAGAGCACAGTCTGGGAACTCTAGGCTCACAAATGAGCACAAGGGGCGTACATCATACTCCCACAAGCAGCAGTGTAGACTGGGAAAAAATTTGCAGCTATTACAATCCCATTTTTTGGTGATCATAGTAATATGGTTGAGAAGATCATAGAAATTCCATTCTCTTATAGCCAGGTGTTTTCTTAGATCAAACTTTTTTCATCGCTTTCCACTAAATCAAACATTTTCGTCTCTTGATATCTCTCCTTACCAGTAATTATTTCTCCTCCTGTTAAAGTAATAGAGCCCACAGTCCTGCTGAAACATTTCTTAATTCTTGATATGTACTTTAGGTGATAGTAGATCGACTTAGTAATTTTCTTAATGTGTTTAACTAAAGAACGTAATGGAAAATCCACTCGTTGATTTGTTCAGTTAATTTATCCAGAGCTTGTATAGGGCCATGGTCCCCTGGTGACATTGAAATGTGGATCTGCGTGTCACCTGCGTAGTTATGGTAACTTATTTTGTTGTTTTCTATAATCTGAGTCAGTGGGAGCATGAAGATGTTAAACAGAAGAGGCCCCAGGATGGAGCCTTGGGGAACTCCACCCTGTACCACCCCGTTCTCAGGAGAACAGGTCTCCCTAAAAAAATCTATTGGACAACTGGAGCTGATTCAGAATGATGCTGCCAAAGTCCTCACTCAGACTAAGAAAGTGGATCACAACACTCAACTTCTCAGGTCTTTACAATGGTTGCCAGTCTGTCCTAGAACAGATTTTAAAATACTTCTGTTAATGCCTATTTTAACTATACAACATTGCACTGTAACTCTGTTTTAATTATTTAATTGTAATGATTTTTAAATGTTATCTTTTAATATGTTTCTTTTACCTTATGTGATGATGCTTTGATTGTCTTGTGTGAAACACTTTCAATTGCTTTGTTGCTGAAATGTGTTAAATAAGCTCCTTTTAACAGCAGTGTTGATTCAAGTCAGTAATTCCCATCTCAGCATAAGCGTTGCTGCTTCTTAATGCTCCTGGGAGGAACTTTAAGTTTGCATTGATTTTGACACCCCCTGCGGACAAAGCTGTACCTTATCTCTTATTGATCTTGATCTATATATGAGTAATTATTGTTTCCAGACCAAAAATCTCCTTTTTAAAACATACTATCACACCGTGTTGCTCAGTTGCCCATCCTTCTTCCTTCCCTTCATGTATTTTCCCCCTGGCTATCCTCTTTCTCATCCTCTTATTTATTGTTTTTGTTGCCACTAATACACTTCCTTTTTTTCTAATTTTGCAGATAGAAAACATTTCTTTCTCTCATCACTGTCACATTGGGCTTTTCACAGCGCAAATCTCTAACACAGTGGTGAGACATGTTGTCTTTCTCCACATGCATCCCTTTCCCCTGCCTGTCACCTCTCCTTTTCTTCCACATCCTTCACTCCTCTCCAGCTATTATCTACATCCTCTCTTGCATCAAGTTCAGATTACTTTGAGTCTCTGCTTAGCATGAACCAGCATTTTTTCTACTTTCTTCTCTTGCACATTCCCCGTTCATTGCTCACTCAGCTGGCCTTCTCTACTTCACTAGTTCCGACGCGCTGTGTCCACTGTTGCATCTCCTTCTTCACCGTCTTACCTCCTTCTTTCCCTGTTTGCCTCCCAACTTGGTTTTCTCATCTACCTCTTTTTTCACCAGTGAGTGCAGGACTCACACTGAGCTGTTTTCTGCCTACTACTAAGATTTCTACCTTCCTTTATGTCTTCCAACCATTACACATTCCTTCCTTTGGCGAGAAGAATTACACCTCAAACAGAGTATGATAGGAGGTCAGACAGGTAGCTAAGTGCACCAGTGTTCATGAGAAAATATTTCAAAAACTCTGTGAATCCATCCCTACATATCAACCACAAACTTTCATACTCTTTCCTCAGCAACACACACGCTCATGGACAGAAACAGCACACTTTGCAGTGCTCTGTCATCTCGTCTTCATTTGTCTCTCACTCTCTCCCACTATCTCATCAACATCTCAATAGTCCGGCCTGCATGAATCGTCTGTTCAATGACAGTCATTACCACATCCCTTTTTTCCATCCTTGCTGCTTTTATGCCATTACAAAACTTTTTCTTTCATTTTTTAGCAGCAAGCTGTGCCCACCACCCTGCCACACATGACTTCCAATATACCCTTAAGCAAAATCATTTTCCACAAATTGCTCTGATTGAGCTGCTAATAGTATATTGAGTAGCCTCGAGGTGTTTCTGCCTGTGTGCTACTCCTGATATGCTCTGTTGTTTGTAACGGTTACAGGGCTTGTGGGTTTATGGGTGTCTTATCTTCACTGAAACTGCCCTTTACATAATGTTTTAAAGGCTTACCTTGCGACTTTCAGAGCTTTTCAGGCTCTATTCCAAAGCAAATGCCCTCTTTGGATGCAACTCCTTCATCCCTCAGCCCCGCTCCTCCCTTCCTACCTCTATACTTACCTTCCCTTACTTATTTCCCAACTAAGTCTCTGTTATACGGAGAGCAGCACATACACAAATAGTCATTCATTTGAAAACAAGATTTTGCAAACAATGTCATTTGACAATATGCATTTCTAAGTTGATACAGTTATAAGTTTGTCTTTTTAGGCCAAAGAAAATATTTCCTCCAGTTTGGAAAGTCTGTTTGTTCTCCTTCAGTTGTATCCTTGCAACCACACTCCACTATTGTTCCCCTATACACAAGAGCCCCTGAGCGGGCGAGGTTACCTTCCCCCCACATTGTGGCAGGGCTAACAGCAAACACACAGCAAATCCAGAACAACAGAACAGAACAACAAATCCAGAGGGGAGTTTGATTTCACTCTTTCCTAAGGAAGTAAACACTCTACAATGTGTTTACATGTATATTGTATTTTGCTTTATTTAATTCCATATTATCACATTTTAGGCCTTTCAGTGAGCCGCTTTTCAAAATTTCCTGCAAAAACTGGTCATGTGGTGATCAATGGCAATTTTTGTGATATATACTGTATATATATATATTTTTTTTTTTTCCATAAGATTTCTTTCTTTTAACTTCTGTTAAGATTTGGAAGCTGATTTTACATTTTGAATTAAACCTTGCAAATCCCCAACAAACCGTCAGCAACCTTTGAACACCGACTTAACATGTCTGCGAACATGAAACCAAGATGATATGTCTTAGATTCTGAGATCACATGAAGCCCTGAAGGTAGCTCCACTGCGGGTATGACTAATCTCTGTGTTGCAACTGCTATGACGGGACATCTGTAATGTTAACGACCAGTTTTAATGGGATCAGAGTTCTGGAGAATCAGTCACCCAGTTTACAGAGGAGGGCGTTTCTTGCTTTATGTTTCAGCTTTTACAGGAGAAGTTTGTGCATGCAGCATCCAACCTATAGTGCTAGAAATAACAGGTCCAACATGTTGCTTTGGTTTTGGTTTTCAGTAATCCAGGTCATCGCAGTTTAAGTTTAATCCATCGGCTGAATATGGATGGCGTGTCTCCATTTCCCCTCGTTTTACAGTAAATGAAGCGAAAACCTCCCGAAGAGGACTCACATTTTACACATCATTTGCAGGAAGACATGACACAGTAAAGATTATAAGGTGGAATTCACTCCCCTTCTTATATTAACCAAATCACATATTTAACTTACCAATAAAACAGAAAAGATCCATCCATGGTTTGAAACAGACAGTCATGGAAATCTTAATGACCCTTGTGTTAGTCTTCATTATACTTCTCCCGGTTTCTCCTCTGCTCTACTAATTCATTAAAGAACAATGCAGGAGCCGCATTTGTCAACAGAACTGTCAATCATGACATTACAGCCACTCTTTTTTAGCATCAAATAACTGATTAAAACTAACTTTCTACAGAAAAAACAAACACCTGGACATAAATCAGCATGATAAGTACTAACTATCACCACAGAAAACATGTTTGAGAAAAACACATTTGACAATCTTTTTCTACAATCTATGGTTTAATCCAAAGGCAGCTGGACTTGGTTGAAGGCTGTAAATATATGTGTCCTCTCATCCAAGGGGATTGATAATAGAACCTTTTATAAGAGTCCAACTAAGGCTTTACTTTACACAACTGACCTAAACCTGCACGGTTATTGGCATTGACATTTGTTGGTATTTTCTTAAATGTATGTGATCCTGAAATATCTTCTCAGAAATCTTGAAATCAAAAGCAACCACCAAACTAAAACAGAACATTACAACACTCTCAGGAAGTATCGCACCATACAAATAGTAATTAAACCATCCTTCCTGCTTTTGGCAAATAAAATATCTTACTGCTAAATTATTTAATACCAGCTCCTGCTGTGACCCAGTGGTCTGTGTTTAAAAGAGCAAAACGCCCTCAGTGCATGCAGAGTGCAAGATTTAGACAAAAAGGCAAACACATTGTTACTTTAAGGTTCTTAGGTAAGTGCGTGTGCAGCTGTGTGCGCAGACATTAAATGAAATAGGCATTTTCTCTGTAAGTGTGGCTGTCCTATAGAAAGGTTTAGTCAGAGGAAAGGGCAGGATAGTGACACAAGAAATATTCATGTTAGATTGCACTATTGAAAAAGAAGTATTTATGAGTATTTTTGTGTCTACATATCTAAGAAGGATGCATATGTATGTGGCCATTGCCTCACACTGGAGTCAGTCACTGTAACAAGATTAATGGTTGACTGAGACAGAAGTACATTTTCCTTCGAAAGAACAAGTGAGAGAAAAAACAAGCTTGATGGCCTATAAATTATCTCCCTGCCCTCATCCCTTGGGGATCATCTCTCCCAATCCCTTCCTCTCTCGGGGGTCTACTCTTGCAGATTATTATTGTGGATCCATCTCTCTTTCTCCTTCCATCCTTTTTTTCTCGGCTCCACTCCACCGAGAGCTCGTACAGAAAATAATCCCTTCTCCCGAAAGCAGCGACAAGACTGAAATAGTTTAACAAAGCTAATTAAAAAGTGCAGATTGATGTATACGTTCATAGACAGAGTAAGGAATCGAGGTAGCAGGGAAAGCAGCGGGTGATTTGTGGGGAGAGGGTTTGTGAATGACTACAATCACTCAACTTCACTGTGCAGAAATGTGTGTTTGCAGGCACACACAAATGCACAACTGCACATAGACACAAATACAACTGCAGAGAGACAATGCATACTGCTCCGTGCAGACACACCATAAATGATGATATATCTTTTAATGAAGGGGAAAGCATGCGAGAGGCAACAGTGCCATCACTGCAACCATGAATGCTTTATGGCCATTTAAACAAGTCAATTTCATGCTAATGTGACCACTGCTTACCATGCTAGAAAATTATAAACAACCTTCTGGTGTGGAGGGGGGGCTGCAGGCGGGAGGGTGCACAGGGAGTGTAAGAAAGTAAATGGTGCACTAACCAAAGGAGGTGTTATATTATAGTTTGTTTTATATCTGTAAAGTGTATATATCCATGAATCCCTATGTTTTACAGTGCATATGCTCATTCTTACCCGGCCTTATGTGCAGGGCTTTAAATTAACACCCGCACAACCCGCCAGTTGCATGACTCAACAGAGTGTAAAAAACAGAATTTCCCCTTGCAGGGATCAATAAAGTATATCTTAAAATCTTGAATCTGTTTGGATCGGCAGGCTGCAGAAACGATGCGACAAGTCAGTGTTGCCAGATTGGGCTGTTTTCCGCCAAACAATTTGAGTTTTCTTTGTGTGTGTTTAGATTTTAAAACATAATCTTTATCTGGCAACACTGCTTGTTGTACTTATCCTACATTTCCCTTGAACACTATGTCGTGATGTGTCATACAACAATTGGCTACGTGCTTACGTTAGCGTGTTTGTTATGGTTTGGTATCGGAGAAGACAAACGGAACGGCCGAAACCAACCAGAGGAGCTGAAATGAAGTAGTAAAATTACAAACAAACGTGGAGATATTTGTTGGGAGTTAAGAAAACAGAAGAGCAAAAAAGAAAGGCTGCAGCAGACACAGGGGACAATGAAGATGAAAGCGGTGGGAAAAGAAGAAGAAAATGAGGACTTTTAATTCTAAATGTAGTTTATTTATTTTCCCTGGAAAACATTTTGGCTGATGGAAAATCTGGTTGGCCGGTAACTTTAAAAATCTACTAGCCATGTTGGCTGGTGATCAAAGAAGTTAATTTAAAGCCCTGCTTATATGCAATGAGAATCAAGTATCTATGTACGTATAATATCTGCTTGTGTGTGTGTATTTTTTGTGTGCAAGCCAAATGGAAAAACCTTTAGTGTTGGAAAATAAGGCCAGTTCTGCTTTCTCCTCTCAACATTTGCTGTCTCTCTTCAGCTGTCCAATCCAATAAAGGCAAAAATGGTCCAAAATCAATGGATGACTTCACTGAAACTATGTTTTATACAGTTTATGGTGTGAGTGCTCTGTTACTTCTTCTTCTGTCATTCTTTTTCTTTTGATGTACACTACAGAATACTACAGAAATACCAATATTCCACAGGTGAACTCACTGATGACAAGACACACGCTCAAACACACACTACCTTGGCATTCATTTGTCACGGCGGTAAAACAAAGGGAGGGTTCTTCAAAGTACTAGAGATGAAAAATGCAGCCGCTGCATCAAAGAGGTGAATGTGTGACTTTGGAGAGAGGAGGGGGCACGAAGCCATTATGTGAAACAGAACAGCTTTCCTCGAATCATTACACAGAGAGCCATGGACATTTTGAGAAAGTAGAGAGCTGGAAGAGAAAACAGAAACAAAGAACTGAACGGAGAGAAGCGTGAGATTGATATTCCCAAATACAGTTATGCAGATATAAACGTGAGACAATCAGGGATCATTTATTCTAGGGTGAATATTAGCAAAACAAATCATCCATGATATGCCCATCAAATCCCATTTACTGATATTGTACTGTGAAGCACAGCTGTGTGAGAAGAATACCATAAGGATTACATGGGTTCTTCTTGTACTCCCTCTTATTCAGCTCCCTACCTCTCCTTCTTTCACTCTCTTTCAGTCCTCTGGAGTCCTAACATTATACAGCATAATGGAATATCGACAGAGCCGCTCCATTGTGCTTTACACACACACATTCACCCATTAGATGAGCCCATATTCCATCCAAAAAAAGGGAACCAATGTGCTTAAAATGTGGCAGGGGCATAAAGAGTGAGGCATGGAGTGTTTCTGACGGATTGAATTTTGCAATCTAAACCTTATCATTGTGTGAGGAGCAGGACTGAATCCTTGATGAGTCCGCTGCACTCACTAAACACTAATTTGCTCTGTCTCTCCTTTTCAGCCTGTGTCTGTCACTGTCTCAATCCTCCCTCATCCACATATTGTCTCTGTTTTTCTATCCCACCTTTTCAGCCTATTTATCCAGTCTCAGTCTTTTTCTCCTTATATATATCTCTCTGTCACGCCTCTGGTTCTTACAGCAGATCTCCATGGTAACATGTGATGAAGGCTAAAGTTGAGAGCAAAGATTCTCGGCCACAACGAGGGAGCTTTTAATTGGTCATTTCATACAGATTCTGCTGATAAGCTGTGTTAAAGTTGCAAACTTATCTGTCCTTTTGATCAGTTTAATGACAGCCTGTTTGCATTAGACGTTAACCATAAGCATTAAATATACATATACCCAAAATACTTCAAAGAAGAATGTGCAACATTTCACACATAAATACAGCAGAAATCAAGTCTGCAAATGTCTCTCTGAGTCATGACTGTCTAAAATGAGTTAGGAGCGCGAGTCCTGCTGGCTGTGTTGTTGTCAGAGCTGTGTTTACATCATGTTCACATGGACGGGACAGCCGACTCCTCTCCTTGCGTAAAAGCTGTTTTAGTCAAGGACTAGAGAAAATAAAAAATAACATAGCCTACCGTCATGTAAGCGTTTTTAAATTACAGTCATTCAGTGTTCATTTACATGCAATGTGAAGCTACGAGTTAACTAAAGAGTGGTACCATTAGCCTGCTAACACCACAATGCAGGCCACAGACAACTTCAGCTCGAGCACAGGACAATCAGTCCGCTGCCTGCGCTTGACTCCTTCGTGCGAACGCGAGGGGCTGGAGGTGTGTCGCTGGAGGAGTAGTGGAGGTGCAGGTGAACAGCACAGTGTTTTGGTATAATGCTGGTCTTCAAGGGCGACATCTACTGGATCAAAAAGTCCATTTTTAAATACATATTTGATTGGCTTTTTGTTACTGCATATGTGATGAAACTAGAAAAAGGAACTTGGTAACATGTAAAGCCAGTGTAGATAACTTCAGAGGCTAACTCTTTGAAAACATGGTTTAAGTGGGGAAAAAAAGGAAATCAACCTGATGACACATGTCAAAGTGAGGGCAAGCTGAAGTGACCCTGGATTCATTGTGTCTCGGCCCTTTCAGCAATTTCCCGACTCAGCGGCACGTTGGCTGAAGGGCAAACATGTGGAAGCAAAGCAGTCGATTTATATAATTGTGCACGGCTAAGTAAAGAAAAGACTAATGATGATTTGGTCAAATTGAGCAGCAGTGTTTGCGGGTTTCTTTGGGTCAATCACTCTAATTCACAGACGAGAAATAAAGAGGTTGAAAAATGGGTCCATCACTTTGTACTCACTCAATTGTATTTCTTTGGACCACTTGATATAGCAGCTACCTTGCAGAGTCTGATTTTCAGAACAAAAACATAATCAATGAATTGATCATGAAGATTTGATACGGAATCAGTCGCCCTGTAGCACATTGTTATTAAAGTGAATCCAAATCTATGACCTAGCCCAGGATTTAAGAAGTTTATCTGTCACTCATATGTGGAAAAAAAAACCTTAATGCACAATTTAGACGCATCATATCCTTAGACACAAACACATCCACACATTCAACATGACTCAGAAGTGCAAGATGAGAATCTACTACTCTTTAAAGCTCAAAAAATGCATTGAAGGTGATCATTTCATATTCAATAGAGCAAAATAGAAGCTAAACAGAACAATTAGGAACCTTTTTTTTCCAACACCATTCATAATATTCTACAATCTATGTAGCTGTATGTTATAGCCAGTATTTACCCCCACTCTCTCGCTTTGTTCCTCCCCCTCTTCCCACTGATTCATATTTAACTGATAGTGTCCTCTCTTTCAATTAAAATCTAGAATTCTCTTTTGATTTTGGCGTTTGTTCACAAAGACAGCTTTGGGGAGGTGGTTGCCAGATTGCCAGCTGTTTGGATCACCAGATTTGTTTGCAGAGAAACAAATGGAGCTGTTGTGAGGGAGAGGAAACTGGGACAATGCTTGTTACAGCAGAGTAGAGGGTTGTCCTAATACTAACATTTTAACCTTGATGCGATATTAGTAAAATCAAACAATATTCATACCTGTAATCAAACCACAGCAACAAAAAGAAACTTAAAGGTCATTTCCGAGGGAAGCAGACGTTAACTTTTGTAACCTAGCAACAATAAGTGCTGGTGAGAAGCGCTCCAGCACAGAAAGAGCTGTCTGTGGACATGGGCCCTTATTGTGAAGTCTTTACCAGCAATAACATTAGCAGTGTTCAAAATAATGTCTCAAAACTATAACCCATGATTTAAATATGTAACCAGGAAGTTAATCAAATGTAAACCTTTATTTTGGTACTTTTACTACAGTAAGTTTTAAAATGCAGACTTATAACTTGTAACATTTCAAAACTGTGGAAATAACATTTTTTAAAGGAGACGATCATCCTCCACTATTGAATGTTGTGACAAATCTCGGTTTTGCCCTGAGTTTTCATCATTTGATATCTCTATCTGCATGCTGTGCTTTCATTACATATCTCACTCCATCCCTCCTCTCCTCCATTACACCTCCAGTCAAAAGTTTTTCCTTTCCCCCAGAGGTTATGTGCGGCTGTAACGACTTGTGAATCCTAAATAACCAAACCATCCATCCATTTATCTCTTCACTTATCTATTCATCTACCCGTCTGCCTATCTATCCATCCATTGACACATCAATCTCTCCATTCGTCCATATCTCTGCCACTTTTTCATTTACTCTGAGCAGAAAGATGAACTGCAGGACCGAACGATTAATGGTTACACACGTTTATGATTTCCCTTTAACGTCACTGACCGTCCCATCTCTCCATCTGTCTGTTCTCTGCTCTCCGCTTTCTTCCATCATGTCCCTGCAGTCACTACAATCCTTCATTCTCACATCTGTCTGGGTGTTCATAGATGTGTGTCGAAAGAGAGGGAGAGGGGATGTGAGAAGACATAAAAGGTTAGCTAATGAAAAGATGAAAGAAAGAGGTGTTAAGGTCCGAATGAGCAGGATGAGCTAGTTTCAGGTTGGATATGAGTAGATTAACGTAATGTGGGCCCATTTTTATTCTGTTCCAAAAGTACCTTGGACTCTCTTTGAAATTTGGCTACAGTAAATACATGTTTCCACCTAGAGAATCTACAGCTATAAGTCAAAGGTTCCTTTAGTAATATGTTTCATGCATTTGAAGCTGGTCTAAAGACTTGCAAAAATTGGGCGAATTAGTCCCTTGGTGTATGAAAAAGCGTTGTCATTTAGTCAATAAATCCTAGCACAGTTGAAAAAATTCCCTTTAACATGTTGACAAATCATGTTCTGCAACAGTACAGAGTTGGTCCAGTACTGTAAGCTTGCCCTGTCCTACATGCAAGAGGGGTTCGGTTTCTTTAACCATCTGAAGTACTTATCACTGTGACACTGGGAAATTAAAGAAGAGGCAATTTTGGTCTACATGCTGTAAAATGCTCCATCAGAATCAGGTCGGTCTTCTTTCTAATTTACATTTTTAATAACGTGTTTATTTTACTCTTTGGAGTTTTTGTATTTTACTTTATCTCATTTAAATAAATGTGTATTTTTCATTGGCAAGACGGGTACTGCGAAGCATTGTACTATGAATCACAGTTATCGGACCAATACAAATTAAACATTTTAATTACATTTGAAAAATTGTGTTGGAGGAATTCACAGTGCCTCTACTGGCTCCTGACTAAATACCTGTAGTCACAGTCCTTCTTTGGGCCGCTGTAAATCACCTCTGCATTGTATTCCCTGTGGTCAAACTGGCCCAGGTCAGTCCTGTTTTGGCCATGGTCACTTGCAGGCTACTAAATGCAGTTCCTTTGTTTGCTCTCCAGGCTGCAGTGCTCATTTGCTGCCACTCCCTGAGAGCATTCCTCGCTGAGCCCCCTCCTTGCCAGGCCTGATAACCTCCTTCTCCCAGGGGTCCAAAGCTCCTGTTGAAATGGTTTAAACACTCAGGCTCCCTTGGAGTTTAGGCTTCCAGTGCTCTAGGCCCACTGAGTTAAAGGCAAAAAGTAAGAGACCTGTCCATCAGGAAACGAGAACCACAGAGAGGCCTGACAGAGCAGCAAAAGGACACCAAAAGTCAAATTAGAAGATATTTAATCCACAAAGTATGGGTGATTATGTTCACTGCAAAGCCCTGCCAAAACAAACACTCTCATGAACTTCATGAATTCTGACTCTGACCAATAGCAGCACAAATTCATAACAGTGCACTTGCAGCTTCTGTATCAATCCTACATCATTTCCAACTTTTCAAAAAGTAAAGCAGTTGGGGCTCTGGTAGCTAAGTGGTTAGTGCGCGCGCCCCATGCGGTCCTCCAGGTGGGCGGCCTGGGTTTGGGCCCGACCTGTGGCTCCTTCCCCGCATGTCATTCCCCACTCTCTCTCTCCCCAGTTTCTGACTCTCTCCACTGTCCTGTCTCTAAATAAAGGCATACAAAACCTTAAACCTAAAAACCATAAAAAAATAAAGCAGCTTTTGAACCGGAGTACAGACTATTTTAGGGGTTAACAGTTGCTCACTAACTTAATGTAGACCCTGCTCTCGCTGGTGTACCTTCACAGTTTTCCTTTGGGAAAGTGACCCTGGTGGAATCATTGCCTAAGGAACCACAAAAAAGGACCCAATGAATGAAAAGACCGTGAGTAAAGAAAATGATGAAAGCAGGAAGGAGAAACTGTGTGTTTAGTAGTTACTGATATACCAGCTGTGACATAAAGAGTTTTGTGACAAATTGATTTGAACTTTAGGTCAGGTTGTTGTATTCCCTAAAAGAGCTTTTATACTCTTTCCTTTTTATACGTGTATTTTCTTGTATTTTCTCTGAATATGTTCGTTTTTGAAATGTTGGGTTCAGGTGTTTCCATTTTGTCCTTATTTCTGTGCACATCTCAATCAGCTCCAACAAATGTCACACACCAGGCATTCAAACATATGTGACAAGAGCACTGTGTGTTTTGTGAGAGCCAACCTGAGTGTGGAGGTGAGCATCTATTTTAAAGAACAAGGGGTTGTTATGTTAGCTCAATTAAATGCCTGACTCGTCTATAATCTTCAGTACGTCAGGGAGAGTGACAGGTACTCAAGTGCCACTTATCGTCTCTGAGGTAAGGCCAAGATGTACAGGTTATGATAAAATATCGTTTTTATGTTTGTACTTTTTTACTTTGTGCCATCATGTCTGAATATACATTCCACAAGTGTACATGAGCTTTTGTCTTTCCCATACAGATAATGTACTTCTTCTTCTGTAGTTAAGTCCCGGCTTCAACTTTGTACCTTAAAAAAGGTTTGATTTTGAGATGCGAGCCTTAAGCCATGATAACATGAGATAAAACACAAAATGATGTACCCATGATGAGACAGAAAGTACAAGCTTAGTGCTTCATTTGCTTTAACATTTACCGCAGTTTTCACATGTTTTCATTTGTACGGCTGTACTGCATGTAAAACAGGGACTGAACATTTTGCTCACTCTAAACCTGGGCAAATGAGACAAAAGTATACCGTCTCATTCAAACAGCAATGAGTTAAATGCACCCTGAAATGCGCTACAGAGCAAAAAGCATCTTTGTGCCATTTGTAAGTTTTTCATTATCATTCATTTGTGGCAAAAGTGGCACCTTTCTATGCAAATACTCTGAATGCATAAACTGTCTCATCACAAAGGACAGCACTAACAGCCAAGTGCAGTTAGAGTGAAGTTGTTACTAGCTGCTGAGAGTTGGTGGTAACTGCGCCACAGTAGTTTTAAGCCAAGCCACCACCATCGGACTGTGATGAGATAACACTTGTTGGTAAATGGACTTGAGCTTGTATATCGCTTTTCTAGTCTTCTGATTACTCAGAGCGCTTTTACACCGCATGTCACACCTACACATTCATACACTGATGGCAGAGGTTGCTATGTAGGGAGACCATCAGAAGTAACTAATCCCATTCATACACATTCATACACCGCCGACGAAGCAGCGGGAGCAATTTGGGGTTAAGTGTCTTGCCCAAGGACACATCGGACATGTTGCTGCAGCAGCTGGGGATCGAACCCTCGACCTTCCGGTTGAGAGACGACGACTGGCATTGAATTGGCGCTTTACAAATAATGATTGATTGATTGATTGATTGATTGATTGTGTGTAACATTTCTTTGGTTCAATGCAACAGGCTCCTATGTAACACTGCAGTGATTTTTTCCCCCTTTGGCTTCTTTATAAAGACAACTATAAGCTATGCTCTGGCTCCATGTGAATTATCATGTTGCTCTGTTAATATTGAAAGGAACACATTAGTTAGACTTTAATTTTTTAGTAAAGTTGTTTTTCAGACTTCCAGACTGTTTAACGGATGAGGTGTACAAATTATGAGCTTACCTACTTGCTACGTGCCCCTCTGGGCATCAATAAAGGATTATCTTATCTTATTTAAATGGGACTAATATCCCCTCCCTGAGTTGTCTAGAGATTATGCATCCTTCAAATATTCAATCATTTGAGTTTCTTTTTATCTTATTACCAAAAAGTTGCATTCTCATCACCGTATATTGCCCCAGATGTTGTTGTGCCTGCCAAGTTTTTCTTCTCCGCAGCTTTTTTTTTTGTATTTTCCTGAAAGTTTTAGAACTTCTGTATCTGACATGGCAAAGACTCCTGTGTTATCTCATACAAGCCTAATGCTGACACAAGTTTACCCAGCCAATCACAGTACACATTAAAGACAATATTACTAACCCTGCTCACACCAAGCGCACTTGCTAACAATAACTCGTGGTTGCCATGGCACCAGCCTATGAGAGGGCCCGGGGGCTAAACCACAGAGTTGCATATAATCCTCCCTATGATCCTAGTCTGTTTCTCTGGGCAACAAGCCTCCTGAGATGATTTATGTATCTGTCTGTGCAGGAGTGAGCAGAAACTTGCTGGAGGTAGTGAATGAGAGAGCAGGAAGAATTGAGAAAAGAAATTAAGTTACATCAAAAATGTGTTCTTTTTTTCATTGTCTTAAATCCTAACCTTCTGCCCGGAGGAAAAGAGAAAAGATGTGAGACAAAAGAGGATTCATCTTAAGAAAATATGTTCCCCTCTCCCTTATATCTCTGTCAAACAACCAATTGAGAAACAAAAGATCACTTTTCTCCCCTCCAAAAGTACAATCACTTTACTTTATTTCTTCATTACATAAACTGGCTGTTTCTGCTTGAATCATCAGAATTACTTTCTAACTTGTGATCTCAAGAGTTTTCTTTCATTTTGCTGCCTAACTTTTTATCAAACAGCTTCAAGGACGATTCTCATGAACGCACAGCGTCCCTCACAAGGACAACATTTACTGTAAATCCCATTGTGCTCGACTGCTTATAACTTTGCGCTCCCTTTCATAGCGTTGCTAAATCGCCTCTAATAGTCTTATGTTTGCTCCCAGAGGACACTAATGTGATATTTGAGTATCCAAAGTACTCTGCTCACTGCTGTGTTAGTATCTAAGCTTTTGTAAAACAATCGGTAAGTAGGATAATAAACAATGACCTAGCCCTGGATTTAAGAGCTTTTCTGTCACTCAGATGTGGAAAAATAAACTCTAGATACACTATTTAGACACATCATATCCTTAGACACAAACACATCCACACATTCAACTTGACTCAGAAGTACAAGATGAGCCACTACTTCACTTTAAAGCTAATGTATGTTATAGCCAATAAGCAAACAAATTCCTAAAAGTGACTATTTCAGTATTTACCCCCACTCTCCCGCTTTGTTCCTCCCCCTCTTCCCACTGATTCATATTTAACTGATAGTGTCCTCTCTTTCAATTAAAATCTAGAATTCTCTTTTGATTTTGGCGTTTGTTCACAAAGACAGCTTTGGGGAGGTGGTTGCCAGATTGCCAGCTGTTTGGATCACCAGATTTGTTTGCAGAGAAACAAATGGAGCTGTTGTGAGGGAGAGGAAACTGGGACAATGCTTGTTACAGCAGAGTAGAGGGTTGTCCTAATACTAACATTTTAACATCCATGCGATATTATTCAAAATCAAACAATAGTGATACCTGTAATCGAACCACAGCAACAAAAACACACCTAAAAGTCATTACCCAGGGAAGCAGACGTTAACTTTTGTAACCTAGCAACAATAAGTGCTGGTGAGAAGCGCTCTGAAACTGAGGTTACGGTCACTGCCAGAACAGAAAGAGCTGTAAATAGAAATCAACTATCTTATCACCACTCATTTTATAAGTAACTCCACTCCCCTTGTGTGTGGTTAATGTGTGTGAATGTTTCCCTTATCTATGCATAGAGGAGTATAATTACAGAAGGGGCTAACATTTGCACCTAATGTAAGCTTATTACCTGTTTCAAAGAGAACTGTGTTAACATTTGCATGGCAGCACAGTGTGGGCTGCAGTTAACCATTTACCAAGAAGAATGACAGCTTGCCTAGAGGTTAGGTTGCGCCCGATGTATGGAGGTATAGTCCTTCAAGCAGGCGGCCCTGGTTCAACTTTGACCGGCGGCTACTTTTCCAGTTATGACTTACTTTTACTGATTTCCTGCCCTATCCTATCTAAAATGAAGAAATAATAATTCTATAAGAAGAATGATTTTCCTATTTATCTCAATCGCCTGATTTAGTGTCAAAGCGATGCAAGGCTTCTGTCAATTGACTCCTTATTGTCAAATTACCCAATAAACAACTTCAGTCAAAAACAATAATCTGTGAGTTCATGATGTTTCTATTGCATTCAATTACAGAGTAAATCAAATGTATCTAGGCCCATATTCTTAGTCATTTTCTTCTGTAAAGCAACAACAAATGTTAGGTCTACTTTTTTCTTGCTGTAGAGATTACAGGTTAGTGTAACTCTTCTGGCACACAGAACCGCAACTTAGGAAAGCTACAGCTCCTCAATGCCAGTCAGGGGTATTATAACCTGATGAGAAATAACTTCTACATGTAGAAGTCCATATGTATGTATCGCAATTGATAAGAGCTAGTGCTATACTTATAGACAACCAATAATAGTCTGTTGAATAAAATAACTGAATGTTAATTAAATACACAGTGGACAAAAGCATTGCATCTTAGTGGCGATGAATCTCATTGCAATAACTTGCAGTAAGCAGAAGCAAGCAGTCATGACAAATATGAGTGAACATCAAATGATGTATCTGATCAAGTCACATGATCACCTATGCAACAAGAAGAGCAGAAACACAAACAAGTGCATTTGTCGCTTTTGTTTTGCTACATCAGTCCGAATTTAGACGTCAAAGAAAATCAAAGTCATACAAACCACCTTCATTTCCTCCAAGTTTTTGCACAGCTGTCAATTCAAAATGCTCACACATCTGTGCAGGCGCCCATTCGAGTAATTGTTTATTTCTTGTGAAGGATTTCATTTTGTTTCATCCATATTAAATCAGCTGTATTAAAGAGAAATGTATGGCAAAGGAGGCGCTCAAAGCTTCTCAAAGCTGATCTGTGGGCTCTAATATACACTAACCACACAACACACGTCTATTATACTCACACACACACACACACACACACACACACACACACACACACACACACACACACACACACACACACACAGAGTCATGTAAATGGTTACTGTTGATGGAAATAGATCACATAAATACATCGATTTTACACCATTTCTAAAGATGAATAGAAAAAAGTAGGCCAACAATATAAACGGATATTTTGATCATTTTGGATACAGAGCAGAAACATCAGCACAGTACAAACAATGTGCTGTGATTTGGTTTCATAAACGAACGTGTGTCACCTGTAGCTTCCTCAGGTTCGCCCTTCATGCATCTATGTGTCTGTATTGAACTGTGTTGACAATGGAAAACATACCCTCTCAATGTAATAGGATCATTGATGTCATTGAATTAAACCCTGACAACACACATCATCTCTGCATGCTGCAAAAGAAGTTTCAAATTAATTGCATGAAGCAAAAGCATGAGCTACAGCATTAAAGGTTCACCACTGTGGGAAAAATAGGCCTCAAAACTTTGACTTTTAAAAGAAGCGTGCTCAAAAGTCGTTGGCAACATTCAACCACACCCTTCAAAAAATGAAAAGCACAAACCTGCTGAGAGAGTAGGCGGGCTGACGCACAGACAGAAAAGAGATTTAGAAAACACTCACAACTTACCATAACACTTGGTGCTAAACTTCACACTTCACAGAAGAGACAAACTTTTGTTTGGCAAGTCAGAATAAAGCTGAGAGATTCAGAGGTTTTAAGAGGAGTGGACATGCTTGATGGAGGAGGATGGTATCCTGTCACAATGTGTCACATTGCGTGGTGGAGTAGAAAGACGATGTCAGCAGAGTTTCAAGATACAAAACTCTTTCTTGTTGTGATAAACACACTTTCATCCTTCATATCTACCTCTTAAACTCAGTCCTACTTCAACTCAAATAGTTCTCGAAGAGTATACATCCAACATCCCTGTCCTCTCACTGTGCATGAATGAGATGTCTGTGTCTGTATGTGTCTGTCTATGTTCAGGTTAAGGCAGTTTTGAAGCTAAATGAAAAAAGCAAGAACAGAACAGCTTACTGTCCTATATTTAGGTTGAACAGAAGCAGATCCAGAGTCCCTCTTAAAGCTGAGGCAGGTTGACTCAACGTACTATCACATCATCTAAAAGCACAGTTCACAACCTGCATCTTCCCACTCTACTTCCTGTCCCTCCTAATGTTTCCTCTCCGCAAGCCACTTTACACACTGACAGCCAATGAGTCATACGCCTGACTTATACACACAGGTCTCTTGCACACACACTTTAACTAAAGGGGGGAAATTGAGATGAAAAAGTCCAGACAGGCACATGCATAGGTAGACACAAGAATGGGCAGGTTTTACACAAAACTCCCAGCACCTCCTTTGTCACTTTAACCCAGAATAATGTGTGTTTGGCTGCACAGCCTGGTCAAGCATGCCAGGATTTTCAAAGAGCCTGCACACAGGTGCATCAGGTGAACACCTAATGGGTTCCAATTGCAAAACAAGGCGACTTAAATGGCCATGAGACTGCCCTGTTGTGAAGCACCATGTCTAAAAAAAAGAATGCTTCAGGAACAGCTGGCTGGACAATCAGCTACACTTTTTTGAATAGCTTCAACCTGCGTGTCCCTGCTGCGCTAGCTGCACTTCTATAGACAAACCAAAATTGGTCGTCAGTAGCCAGGACTCTGTTTAAAGCTCACTGACATGGGCGAGGAGAGAAGTCTTAACGTACATCACGAGTTCAATAAACAAGCTTGACAGGTTTCTAAATATTGATCGTGCAATTATTGGTAACTATAGCTCTGTCCAACTGTGCTGCTTACACTTTGAACACTGATTGCCTCTCAAGGTCCGAAATTCCCAGTGAAGAACGAGGATTTCCCCAGTGAGTATGCCCAGTGAGTATGTCAAAGCTGGCTAGCTATAGCATCCTCAGCAAGGGTAGCAATTTCTGTCCAAATGTTTTTTCCTTCTCCACTCCATCGTGGTACAAAGGGGAAGACACGTAGCAGAGGCATTCTTGCTCTCTCCACGACCCCACCAGTTTCTTCGTCTTTTTCCACAGTCTAGATGAACTGCACCTTCACATTCCAGACATGTTTACTAGCTTGCAGCTTCATTTCTGGTGTTGGCAAGATTACTCTTATTAGTTGTTGACAATGGTCACAAGTCATTGAACACCACAATTTGCATGGCACAAGACTGAAGACCTAGCTAAACTCTCAAGACTTTTTGTCTGTGACTTTGAAACCACTTGAAAAGTCGTGAGGTGTAAGGCCTTGTAATGACTAAATTGTAAAACAGGTATCAGCAGGGGAAAAAAGTGCTGGTTGACGAGTGTGAGGTCATTGCACTTTATCATGGCCAGCATGAAATGAGGACCCATAATGGACAGCTTTCAGTTCAGAATGAAGACAAGTACTGTAAGTCGGTCTGCTTTAAAAGAGAAGAACAGAGAAAGTGTTTTTTATGACCTGATTGTCAGACTGTCAAAAATGAACTGTAATGCATATCTTTTTTATGTCTGAGTGGCTCTGATTGGATTGTCTGTCGGGATGATTGAACGACTGATTGGGTGCATGATGAGTTACTTTGGCTCTTTGACTCCCCTGACAGGCTGCCCATGATGTAAGATATATGAAGACATATTCTGAAATTGTTTTACAGGAAAGGAAAATTGATTTTTAGACTTCTTAACTGACGGGAAAGGATCTTTTAAATCTAAATATTATTTGGCAAATTGATAGATATTGGCTTTTGCTTTACTTCTTTGAATGATTCTATAATGCAATCTTGTAAAAGACATATTACGGTTTAAAAAAGATTGAGCCAAGCAAGGTCAGTCAGCTTGTCTTAAAATCCCTTAGTTCTTCTTTGTCTCTTTCCTCGATGCAAAATCATGACTTTCTCTCAACTCTCAAAGCTTCTTTTTAGTTGATAAGTCTGTTTAAAAATGAAAAGATTAGTGGGTTGCAAAGGTTTATTCAGCTTCCTATCAAAGGCCATCAGAGCACACATGTTGTCTTCTGGCTGGAATAAAATCCTGACTGTCAGGGTCAGCTATACAAAACATGGGTGAGCGAGCTTGGTGTCCTGCAGAGACGGGATAATGTAATGTCACAGAGTTGTTGATATAATCTCTGTTACACTGCACTGCGTTTTAACTCTGCATTTTTGTGCATCTCCCAGACCCCCTGGGACAGTGTGATTTTAAGCTGCTCCAACAACTACCAGTGTACAACTTTTGATATACAAGAGCAGAACAGCTGCTGCACAGTAATGATGTGGTCTACTGAGCTCTCCCCTGAGAAACACTTAACTCCATACCAAGTTTCCACATGGACACAGATAAAGATTGAAAGTAATCTCAGCTCACTTTAAGATGAGATGAAAAGTAGAAGGGAGAGAGCAGGTGGGTTGCAATAAGAGGGGAAATTGTGAAACAGTGAAAATGTTTGGCCTGCGGCTTGGATCACATGGACATCAATGGTCTTTCTTAAAGTCATTGCACTGAAAAGGACAGAATAATGTAAAATAAGTGACAGGTTTCTTTTAGGGATGCTCCTAGGCAACTCATATCAAAGTCAATTAAACCCACATTTTAAAACGGACGAGACAACTAGTCTACAGTAAAGGTAAGAAAATACTAAGAAAATAGTTAAACACTAAACACAATTTATTTTGCAAGGCTACACACGGGATCAACGAGTCTGCGGGTAAACTATGATAGATTGGATTGCAGAGTGTGGCTAGCAGCGCTTGCACCACCAACATTCGGTTCTCCTTCCAGATAAAACATCTACATTCCTGTGCTGATTATGGTTACGCATTGCTCCAGTTGAGTGGTTATGTGCCAGTTTAACCTGACACAGCCTACACTCAACTTTATATCCAGTTACTAGTTCAAAATTCTGCCAAACTGCTCAGCACTACGAGATGCTATCCGTCCACTCTACTCGTATACATCCAGGTAGTAGAGCATTATGGCCGCTGGGCAGTAACCATAGCTACAGCCCCAGCTAGTGGTGGCTGGCTGCGTTACAGCTTAAACACAACATTTGACCTGTGTTGCAGGCTTAAATAAATGAAGATATTAATAATTAGTGTAACATACTAGTAATTCCGGTGCTGACTCGGGTAACAACGTTTAATCGTTTAGTCATCTAATCTTGCAAGTCACTCGTTTCCTTGTGGTAAGTAGAGGTCAATCCCTTTCTTACTCAGTGTAAAACATTAATCCTTTTATGACTTAACGGAAAGCCTTACTGCTATGTTGAATAGAAATTTGAATAAAAGGCAAGTTTATGCGTCAGGTTTGTGTGTGTGTGTGTGTGTGTGTGTGTGTGTGTGTGTGTATTGTGGTGTGTTTCTTCATGAGGTGTGAGTCCCTGTTCCTTCACTCATTCTCCCATTTCCTTTATCTTGCCTGTAAATCAACACTCTGACATGGAACATCACATTTTCTAATCTGAATATGCCAATTATTCACACCAAACAATCGTATGTGTGTGTGTGAGAGTGGTTTGTGTGTGACTGTCCCTGTAGGGTGGTGAGTTTCTCCTGCTTCCCTATCTATTATTTAAGACATCATACAATATTTATCTGAGGTTTGTCTCTCCAGTGCCAGCAGCACAATGAATGTGTGGAACCTAAGCAGTCTGTGTTTGGCACTCTCTCTATTGTCATTGGTCAGATGGGGGAGAAAGTTTTCAAATTTGGTCAAAATTGCTGAGGAAGTTTTTTAATCTAATCTATCAAGGTTTTGTTCTTGTGTCATGTAGAACACTCGTAATGATTGCTCACCAGGTGAACGCTCACTTGAAGCCTCAACTATAAACAAAGGAAGGCCTGATCAGATAAAAGGTTGAATATATTGGATCACAAAGGTTTTTCATTCAAGATGAGGTGCTTTAAACCGGTTGACCAACACTTTCAATTTTAAAGCAAGGGAGGAGAGAGTTGGGGTTGACATGCAGCAAGTGGCCAAAGTTGGATTTGAACCTAGGGCCGTTTTGACGAGGGCTACAGCCTCTGCACCAGGGGTGCGTGACACTTGGCCATTGGGCGCCCCAAAGTCCCAATTTTTGATGTTTCTAAAGATTATCTTGCAAAAAATGTCTGGGGTGTGAGGCGTGTTAAGAGCGTACTGATCTGCTCTTAAGGATGGTGGGCCGAACCAATTTCAAATCATAAATATAAAAGTTTTTCAATATTTAAAATCTGATCTGTGGGGGGGGCCTCGAAAACAGCCTAGTAGCACTCTGTGGACTATGAAGTGGAATGAAACAATAGCCAATGGGAAGCAATGTCTGAAGAAAGAAACATATCAACTGCATCAAATCAATTTGTACTCTTTTAACATTTACAGCCCATGTTCACACCATCTCCATGACTTCATCCATGTGTTTTACTTATTCTTTGTTTCTTTGTGATTTCTTACTCTGAATGTATCTAAAAATGATGATCATTTCTTCTTTCCACCAGTTGTCTGCCATGTTTTTTTACTCTAAAGTTGCAATTGACCGCTAGAGATTTTTTCACATTTCCAGTTTTTAGAGTCGGGTCTTTGGCTGGTTGTGAATGAAATCTGTTAGTGTGACGTGTGCTGTTTTGGTCATATTGTTGCTCTCCTCACACTATAGGAACAGCACTCATGTGTGGGCTTTTGTTTTCAGTTTAAAAATATTTCAGTGTGAGCCAGGATTAACTCACATGTCAGCTTTACTTCAGTTGTTAACTCAAGATTTTTATTTGAATTGGATACATTTTAGTCAACTTCTTCATGTGCATTGTTATTAACTTCCTTGTTGAAAGTGATCCATTATTTAGACTGTTAACTGCTGAGACAGAGGAAAGATTTAGATTGCAACTAATGAACCAGCCGGGAACAAATACAAGCTCTTGCCTTTTAAATTAACAGTAAATAATATGAGGCAGAATTCAAAGACTGTGCGAGAATCCACCTTCACAGGATTTCTCACAAATATACTTAAAGGTGTGAATCAACACATTTGATACACACACGTTAAAAGAACTCATTACCCTGGAACAACTTCAGTCTTTGAGGTAGTGCCAGCTCACACATCTAGCATGCTACCTTCATGCTTAAATGCTCAATTAAATCAATGAGCTGGCTTCAGATACCAGAAATAAAAAGGCTGTGAAATCATTAACATACATTCCCTCACAAATTGTAGTTATAGAACAATCTTTGGCTCTAAATTCTCCCTCTTTGTTTCTCTCTGTCTCTGATAGTTTGTCCCCAGAGGCACAGTCAGTTCTTTAGAAAACTACAGCGGGTCAGTTGGAACAAGTTCAGCTGAATTGTGCCTTGAAGGAACAAAATCTTGGAAAAATCGAAAAAAGAACTCTAAGAGCTATTGGCAGAAAATGATTGATGGTTGTGTTTATGGACAGATGTTTTTAGCTTGAGGCTCTGATGTTCTTTAAAGCGTTTGTCCTTTAAATTGGTATAGCTACAAACTGTTTGACATTTGCATGTCATTATGACATGATTCTTAGTCCGGTAAAACACGGAATATATCGCACCAATATATATATCTGCAGGGTAGTTTTGAAGGTCTCCCAGAGGGAAAAAAACGGTTTAAAGTGTCTTCAAGCTGTGTGGCTATTTATAGTATCACATGATTTGGCATTAAGGAGAGTGTGAACCTGCTAGTTACAGAAGTTGAGCTCTCAGCCAACGGTAATGTTGATAGCTGTTGTACAGACCAACAGCCCACCACCAGATTTCCGATGGTCCCTTGTTGTCTTTAATAGAGGAGCCTTTTCAATCAAACCAGCACTCCACACAGTTTATGTACTTAAAAGTATACTACCGTGTTCTTTAAATGCTTCATTATGACGAATGAAATCTCTTTTAAAAGCTGTTAAAAAGTGGCGCCACCAGCCTGGTCTGCATGGCCTTGTGTCCCAGCACGCTTTGTTCAGCGAAGCAGCCGCTTCAAATACATTATAGTGGGGGGAAAGTTTCAAAGGTGTCCGGTCGCATGCAGTGCGTGATGGAGGCAGCTGCACTTGACAAAGCTAACCAGTTTAACAAATGCAAACACTACTCGTGTCATTTTCACTGTGATTTGATTTGCAGTTTTGTTTTTTGTTTTCAGATTGTAGATTTATGAAATCAAAAAAGCCTTCAGGAATGCATAACAATGACTCCAAAAAATGTCCTTTATTCCAATGTCAGACATACAGAAATTGAGCTAATAAATAAAAGTATTCAAGCAACAAATTGAACCAAATTTTTGCACGAAGTCTTTTGCAAAGTGCAGGCCTTTGTAAAGTCTATACCCTGCAGAAAGAACACAATGTTTGGGAGGAAATCCACTTGGGGCTGATGGAAAGTGCAGCGACTATAGAGTAGAGTGGGATTTCTACAATGGGTATATCTGCATGCTCAGCTCTCTGAAGTGGTGTGATACACAAGAGCCACTTCAGGGAGGGCTAAACAACATTTTAATTCAAACAAATTCTGTGCAGGCTTAGCTCCTCTTTTTAACTATATTGTCTTTGAAGTGGAGTGTTTGTAGTATTCGAAACAGCTTTCATTACACCGCTGGAGCATGTAATCTGGACCTGGGAGATAAAACCATGTGAAATCAAGAGGTTTTAAATGAATTAAAGTAAGAAAGAACAATGATGGACCTTCTATGATTGTCTCATACACACTTCTGTGTGTGTGGGTGTGTGTGTGTGTGTGTGTGTGTGTGTGTGTGTGTGTGTGTGTGTGTGTGTGTGTGTGTGTGTGTGTGTGTGTGTGTGTGTGTGTGTTTGTGTGTGTGTGTGGGGTGTGTGTGTGTGTGTGTGTGTGTGTGTGTGTGTGGGGTGTGTGTGTGTGTGTGTGTGTGGGGTGTGTGTGTGACTGTGACATAAATGCCCTTCGTGCTCTCTTGCCCTTAGAGTTTTAGAGTTAACAAACAAACAAACAAACATTGGCCCCATGGTAGAGTAGATATCTCATTAGCATGTATGTCTGTGTATTGGTCATGTTATGTTTAAAGGTCCTGTGGCTCATTATGCTAAACACATTGGTCAAAGAAGGTTATAAAACATGAACCACACTTTGTCACAGTTTGCCTAATTATAAAAAAAATGCTAATGCAAAATCAAATTGCAACGTACAGTGATAAAAAATGGGGACTTTTGTCATTTTTTCATCAAGATGCAGATTAAATTCAGGTAGGCGAATGTTGTTCATGGTGCTTTTCCATTTTTCTCCAATTATTAACATCTTTGCATTTTTTTTGACCCAATTTTTGACCTTGCAAACACACCTCGATATTTAAATATAAAAATTGAGGTGGGAAAAACTCCTACTACAATGCTTTAGGGCAAGTTTACATAATACATAATTACGAGTAACTTCAGAGGTCACTTAAAGTGCACATCCTCTTGAGTTGGCACTTCCAACAATGCTACTTGTTTTATTTTCTCATTCTGTACATTACGCATGGTTTTGCACAATCTGTTAATGCATTCAAGAAGATTTCCACACCACTCTAGTTTTAATTGCCATTTGGCTAGTTAATCCATGTTAAATATCTCAACCTCGGCACCATCTGGTCTGAGTAAAAGAGATCTGTTTTTAGCATTATGGCTTTAATGTTGTAGGATACAGTAACATATGTGACCAAAGATACAGCCTTCTTCTTACATTGCTTCCTCCTGGTTTATTTTAGGAATTAATCTGTTGTTCGCTTTTTTTCAAGAGTAGCCCGAGCAGCTTGACCTGTAATGGAATGTCGTGAATCAGCACTTTGTTTGGATCGTTATCTATGACAAACATGTACACGTACGAACAGTTGCATAATTCCCAAATAATTACAGCAACATATTTGTCTATTAGCATGACCCATATGGTTCAAGGCTGCATGATATTTGCACACTCGCACACAGAAACTCATTCTCGCTTTTTCTCTGACCTCAGTTAACTTCACTAATTGCAGTCCATATGGCCAAACACTGCCACCCAGAGACAAAATAACTAGGATGCCAACTACTTTAAATTCCTCATTACCGTATGTAAAACATCTCTGTCATGTAACATCTGGTCCTACACTCAATGCCAGTCTCCTGCTGAAGATCAAATTGTTGATACAAAAGTGTGTTTTACGATAAAGTAATGACTCGGAGTCCATGAGGAATAAACTCGGAGTGTTTTCAGTCCAAATCTCTTGAGAGCTTTATAATGACAATATGCCTCATTAGTGATGTAGATAATGGTCAATACATGTCTTGATAAATATTCAAATATAAATAAGACAGCAGTGAGTTATTGTATTGATTTGGCACCTATGTGCTGCTTTTAAATATCAAGAGCAATCTTGGCGAGCATTTAAGTGCCAATATACCTGCTGAGAATGTGATAAATGGGTCCCAGCGATCTGAATAATACATCATGAGCACTCCTGAGGGATCTGTCATTTGGAAATATCCTCCAAATGCATCAGACAAAGGTTAATTGACTCCGTCTTTTGCCAATGATGGGGTTTATGTCGGAAAAAATGAAGTTCTTTCTATATTCTCACCTGTGCTTGCATGCCTACACAACAATTGTTTTAAAGAGACACAGATCCTGTGACTGAACACAAAAAACTACAAGATACCTCCTGTCATAAAGAAGCACAGTGGGAAGGTTTAAGGACACAATGGATGAAGTGGTTCCTTTAGTGCAGTCAGTGGGTCACAGAGCTGGACGATATTGTAACTTCACAAAGAGACAAGTCTTTCATAAGTCTGGCTCCATTTAAAATATGTTAAGAATGATGTTACTGCAGTTTCAATGGCTTTGATGAAAAAAGAAACATGCACAATAAAAGTTATATATAAAGTGTTCTTGATGCACACACTCATATGAATGAAGACACCACTGCAGAGAAGTTTCTGAATTGTTGGAGTTGTCAAAATGTTGGGAGGTTACGCAGGTCAAGAGTCTGTGGGTGGTTAAGAAGATGCTATCTGACTCATAATTCAGCACTGCACAGTTTAATGATAAGTCTTTGTTATCTTATAAAGAAGTCTAGCTGGAGTTTTTTATGAGACAAATGTGAACTAGGGCTGAACAACATTTAGTATTTCACCATTGCAACTGAGATGTGCGCAAGTGCAATGGTCATAGCCCAGGACGTACCATACCATACAAACCAAGACCGCCTTTTCTCACCTAATTCACAATAAAAGTTGGTCTGATACCTCCGTAAATAATCTGACAACTGGCCGTTTTGCATTCAGAGTGTGTGCCCTGCACGTAAAAAGTAAACACACAGAAGTCACTGCTGCCATCACAGACACCACAGCATGATGCTTGAGGCTGACGCTCGTTTCAAATCTGCGTAAATCCATGCGTGAATCAGGATTGAAGGAAAAAATAATTCTCAGATATTGTCAGTTTTTCCAAACCATTCAGACCTAATGTTTTATACAACTGTTCAGCAAAAACATAGTACCATTGTGTATTAGCCCTTCAGTTCCTTCCATCTAAATTGTCATGCACCACAAATTTAACACAGTTAAAGTGATGTGAATACAAGTTGCCAGATGGCATTACTATTTTTGAAAATTGGATGCTTTACTTTTAATTTAAGGTACCTTTTGTTGATTAAAACAGCTTCTTTTTTTTAAGGGCATCACATGTGTCGTGGTAAAGGCTAAGTGGGTTCATTTTATTAATAAAGATTCAGATGACAACTCTTTTGCAGTGTGACATTTTGGATTATGTTTTGTTTTTTGGCTTTAGGGGTTCACTACATTCTGCAACTACAAGGGAACAATAGCCTGAGAGATGCAAATAGGCAAACACACATGTAGGCATGGTGCACAAACACACACACACACACTTCCGCAGACACTTATGATGTGGCCTCACATCCCCTTACACCCTCCTGTGCCCTCTTCACAGTTTCAAAATAGCCTCGCAGTGGCTAGTAGATGTCGCTGCGCATAAAATGACAGCAACATCTCCAAAGGCGAACTCACTTTTTTATGCTGAGAGAGCTGTTTTATTTTCTCCCTTTGCAACACACATACAACCCCCTACACACATACCGAAAGTCAGTCAGACAGACCCACGCACACAGAAACACACTAAAAGTTAGGCAGACAGACAGACAATCAGAAACAAAGGTTCAAATAAGGGCCAGGGTCTTCATTAGGTCATCAATCCCTTTGAGGGATCACAGTGATTTATCTGCTATAGAACACACACACACAGGCCAACTATAAAGTTAGAACACTGCAACGGAAAAAACAACCCCTCAAGTATCTGATGTCTGTTGACTGTCTGTGAAACGATAAGATGCAATGACAGTGGATGTATTTTGTTGTGTGTTCTAACAATGATATGTTTGCTCCTTTAGGACAAGCCTGGATGGGTTTGTCTTGAAAGAAGTTCATGTGTTTCTTTGTGTGTGTGTGTGTGTGTGGGCCTCACATTCTTCAAGCCACCTGTCCATAAGTCAGGGCCCCAGTTTGGCCACCGCTGTCAAAGAAGTCTGGCTCTGTCCATGCACTGTCAAAAACACGCCAATCGTAATAGAAAGAAATTATACATTTTCAAATGAAGTTGAACTGCTATTAGCCATAAAGTGCAAAAAGTTGTCCTGATAAATGTAACTCTTGGAAAAGATTAATTAATCAAGTCTGGGTATCCATAGTGGAGGCCAATGCTATTATTTGTTGTATTGGAACATGTCAAGGAACATTATCAAGTGTTTAATTTGGCCACTTAAGATGATGTTTCACTAAATTGAACATAGTGTATCCGGGTTTCTGTAATAGAGTTAAGTGGTTCCATGAAAAATGACCACTGTCAGTATGGCAGCCTGCAGCTTTACATTCAAAATGTCACAGTTTATAACAATGATTTCAACGAGAACGACGTTTGAGGTTTCCCTGTGTGTAATTTTATGGTATATCAGTCAACCACTTCCTTTCTTACCCAGTGGTCATGGTTAAATCACAGGTCGACTATGCTCTTAATATAACCTATTAAGGTGTACTGTAATTAAAATTACAGTTCTGGGTCAAACCTCTTAAGAACTGTCAACTGAAATTTATATCGTAGAACTCAAGTCACTTAAGGCTTAAAACTTACTTTAACTCTTGACATGCACGTTTCTGACCGATAGTTTATTAATATTGCTCTAAATGATGAAGATAATAACTGCTGTTAAAGTGCCGAAAAAGATCCAACCGTGGACTTCCTGCTGTTCACCCATCCATCAAACTAAGTGTGTGTGTATATGAGTGTGTGTGGGCGTTCGGAGGACGATTTTACCAAGGAGTTCCTGCTGTCCCTTCATCCGTCAAACTAAGCAGCATTAGAGGAAGCTGTGTGTCCCATCAATTATTCCCCTCAGCACATCTATAATTGATGACTGCTACTTAAAATAAGACACTGAAAGACTGACAAGGCACTGAGCTAAGTGAAAGTTTTCAGCTTGAGTGTTAGCTTGAGTACGGGTTTCTGCTTGTATGCATGTGTGTATGCAGCCAGGATATCAGTGTGAGAAGCTGAAGCAAGCATGGTAAGAGATAGAGAACTGGCCCCAAGCTCAACTGTTTTTCAGTGTATGATCTTATTGTTCAGAGAAACTATGTAGTCGTCTTCGTGGGTTAGGAATTTTTCCCCATTTGGACCAACACCACATTTATGATAAGCTGAGTATACATAGCCTAATTTCCTCAGGGACAGCTATGTCAAGTTCCAAGCTGCAGCATGTCCAACTCACTAATCATGTGCATACCAGTTAATGACTGTGTTCCCATTAGAGCTGCATTTCCATGTCTATTTTTGATAGAGCCCCCTCTATGGCCATGCCAAGCTGCACATAGATGAGTTTGTTTTTTATATACGGCAACCTTTCATGACAAAGAGCATGGTAACAGCATATAATGGAAAGAAAATACCAAATCCACCAGATGTGATTAAGGTAATTAAATAGGGCTGGCAGAATGTTTAATTTCTTACCCCCAATTTCCACATACTCTGTGCGTGCCGCAGTCCGTCAGCGCCGCGCACTACACCGTCGTTCGTTGCAACTCTAATCAATGACCGTGTTTCCACAGCGAGCGTCGCCGTCCGTCTCTGGAGCATGCCACCAGCGCCACTACACTCGCTTCATTTCAAATACGCTGCAAATCTCACGAACCAAAGTTAACGCCACCAGGAGCAATTTGGGGATCAGTGTCTTACCAAATGACACTTTTGCATGTGGGCAGAGGGAGCTGGGATCGAACCCCTAGCTGAGAAACGACGGAATCTACCAATGAGCCAAAGCTTTAAATACAGATAATAACACAGTCCACATAGAACCGACATAATGTCATGTTTTATGCAGTGGAAATCTGATGTAGTGCAGCACTGTATGCAGCTTGTGTATCAGACTAATTTTTCTGTATGAAAGTGAAAATGCACGAAGTATAGGAAACAGTCAACAAAAGCTTATTTTTGTAACACTTGGAAAGAATCTTCACAACGTTGTTATTCTCTGACCTTAGACAGTGGCCCCTCATACTCAATTCTATCATGCACGTTGCTATGCATGTGTTAACACTGCCTATTTAAGTTATATTGTATTTGCTCGTATGCTTAACCTTGTGTTCAGCAGATCAATATCATTACATTTGTGCATACTGTACTCTACTGCATGTAATGTTCTTTCAACATTTCTCTAAGTATGCATAAAATGATTTTGTATTCCTCATATAATGCTGCACAGCTCTCTCTCCTCCCTTTCTCTCATCCTCACCCCTCCTCACTCGGTCTCCAACTAAGCAAACAACCCACGCACCTCCGTCTCCCTCCCTGTCACGTTATGCCTTGTCTCGGAGCTTGCCTAAAGTCACCTTCCTTTACCTGTCAAAACCCCCAAAATTAAGCTAGTCATTAGAGTGTAAACAAACTTTTAAAAAAGCTCAGTAAAAAGCTGTCTACTTCTCCCTTTTGTAGATCTCTAATGGTGTTTCTGTTGAAATGACAGGTGGATGATCACTGGGTGTACGATAACTAATCTTAGCTCACAGCTTCAACAGTTATGCTTAATAGCTGAAACTAATTAAACACAAGTAATACTCATCAGCAACACTGTCATAAACTTTAATTTACACACAGCTTGAATATCTCAGAGTACATTAATTACGGTTATAGCAACAGTCAAATTTAATGTAGATATAAACAAATTACTAACAAGCTGGTAGTTGTGAATCAGAAAACTTGTAATTGATAGTGAAATATAATTTGTACTTCTGAATCCCTGGGTTGACTGTAAATCCACATTTTCCCCAGGCAGAGTTAGCTGGGGTTTCTGTCCCCTAATAAAGAGCTGTGTTCTGTACAAAACGGGAGGGAAAACTGTTTTCTCTTCCGCTTTTATCTTTTCTCTCCCCCCCCCCCCTTCCTTCCTGTGTCTGGTCCTGTCTTGTCTCAAAGCATGCCACTGGCCATGTCTCCCCCCGTGTGGCCAGCTGTGTCACAGGTGATCCATCACCACAGGTGGAGGTTTATTATTGGCTGAACCCCATGGGCCCGCCGATCCTGACAAATCAGCTGTAAATGCCACCCCTCAGCCAAATGCTCTGATTACTTCTGACAGGCTTAGCCGGCCTTATGCCAGCCTCATGCCCCCTAGAACCCAAAAAAAACAGGTGTAGGCAGGTACGTGTATGTGTGTGTGCATCTGCCTTTGTCTAGTACATTATTCAGCACCTGCTGTTGGGGGTTTTTGTCTATGGTTTCTTTGCCCTTGTTCCCCTGGCTCACCAGTCTAGCGGTCAGCTGAGTGTGTGCTCATGGGTCCATGAGTAAGAGTCACACCACTGTAGACTTTGTGCCTACATGCACATTCAGCGCTTTTTTCTGCTAAAAACTCAACCCAAAAACAACTTTCTAATGTGCCCTGGGTTCCCTCCAGAAAACTTTTCTGCTTACTGAAAGCTTTAGGAGCTATTTCTTGCACATCCCCTGGTCAAAGTTTGTCAAATGAATGTGGTCATTACTATGCACACACTGTCAAACTTTGCCTGGTTCTCAACTGTTGTATTCTGCTGCAAAAACACTATGAAATATTAGATTGTGCATGGTCTATTTTCTCTCATAATACTTTCACAGGTATTCCGGTTATAGTACACAAATATAAGGAAATGTCTCCTGGTGGTCGAAAATTCTCCTCTGTATGGCAAACCTGATGTCCCCATATCGCTCCACACCAAGCTGCTTCCACAAAAAGGCTTTAATCGCACAGATGTTTGCACTGCAGGCACCAAACAAGGTGGATAGATTTTCTGACATTATATCAATACTTCCACAAATGAAGTTATTGGTTTTTATGTAATTGTCAAGTCGAATTTTGGGGCTGAAATGTGTTGTTTGTAACAACCGTGTAAAACACATTCGTTTACAAAAGTCAATCTAAAGACTTTGTTTTCAGGAAATGCTGCTAAAATCAGTCTTTAAATGTGGAGCCTGTTCTTATAAAAATGTAATTGACATAAAGAGTCACCCAGGATGTTAATCATGCACTAACTGAGCCTGTTTACAAAGTAAATGTTACGGTCATTCTCTCAGGGTCTCAGGTTGATGTGATGAAGGTTTTTCAGAATCTGCAGGCACTGCTGTGACAAACAATATCGTTAAAGATTTTAGTTCATTTAATTAATTAGAAAAGAGGGAAGAAAAACACAATGTTTAGGTTTTCAGCCCATTTATAGATTGTGGAATCTCAGTTTCTTTTGTGGTACTTGTAATAAACAGACCATGCCAGTTTCCACTGGTGCTCAAACAAGATCCCAGATTTCAGTAACAAAAGGACAAACTGTCTTTTTCCACTGTGGCTGCTTTGAGCCTCGGCACACGTATGGTGAGCAGAAGTGGAAAACACAGGTCAGGATTTCCTGGCAAAACAGACCACTGTATAAGGTACCTCTCTGTGTGTTTCTTTTTTTTTGCTCTGCACCACCTTTTTTTCTGGCACACTTTAGGAATAGATGCTTGAGAAAGGTCAGATACACAGGCCACTGCCCAAGAGAAAATATGTGTACACCAACATATGTTCTGTGTAGGACACAAGTTGAAAGAGTTTGTCTTAGTAAAAGTAGAATAAATCCTAACTTACATTTGTCTTCTTGAACAAACACTCATCTGAATTTATGTCAGAATACAAACTAACACAAATAACAGAAGATAAATAAATCTGTAAATAGATGCCATGAGACACAGTGTTCTGTGTTTCTTTGTTTTCCATCTGTTCATCAGTTCCACATTTTCCATCCAGATTCCCCACTTAATGCTCAAAGTGCTAAGATTTGTGTACGATGTGTGGATAAATGAAGATCAAAGGCGTTCAGAATTCATTTGAACAGGCTTTCATCAAACTGCTTTATCATGATGTGAAGCTTTAAGCAGCTGTGTTCAGTGCTTACCCTTCATTAAAGCCTCGTTAAAAAAAATGCTGTAAAGCTGAACTTTTTTTTAGGTATTCAACCATTTCTTCTGGCTAAAAATATGCCCCTCTGATGCCACGTTAGCAATAAGTAAGTTATAGAACATAAACCAGGGCGCTGGTGCAAAAGAGCACTGCAGTCATCAGAACCGTGTATTCTGCTATGTCACTGTTTGACATGGCTGAAAAGAGAGCTCAGAAAGTGAGACAGATGAAGAGAGGGGGGCGGATTGGAGGAACGACATGCCATCTGACCTAAATGACATTGCAGCTAATTTCTCACTGCATTCAAAAAAAGCGTATGCACTTGAACATATTGGTAAACACGAGATACAGTATGTGGTTTTAATTTAAAGAACCTAATAAAAGTCCGTTGGATTTGGGATGGAAGCCTTGATATCATCTGTAAAATTCTGATTTTACACACTGGCTACCGATCCATCAACACCTCCACACTAAGCGTTTTTATGGCACTAAACTCACTTCATGCTACATCTATTTCTTGCTTCTGAGGGGGAAATAAAGTTGTTTGCATGACCACAAGAAATAGCTTGTGAGAAAAAATTTAAATGAGTATTTTTAACCACTGTTTGCACGGATGGCCATGTTGACAATCAACCTTAAGGGCCAGTTTTTGGCCTTGGGATTTTGTAGATAAACAACATGTTTAGCATGCCCTGGAATTTTTCCAACCAAGTGTTTATAGAATAAATCTAACTCGGGAATGTCACACGAGCACATTCACACATCCCTCTCATACTGTGTTTGCAAGGCTGAGAGTGAGTCAGTCCTCCACCCACTCCAGCAGTGGGGGGGGTCCCAGTCAAATTCTGTGTCAAATAGTCAGGCTATGTCAACACAACATTGTTGCCATATTAAGATGACATTTTGAGACAAAAATTGCTCCCCAGCACTTGAGGATTCAAAGAGTGTTACAAAAATGAATTATGTTCAATGATGAGCCTGGACATGCATCACTTCATATCACGTACACTTGGGATTAGTGTGTAGGTAACACAGGGAGAACAGTGTAGCTATTTGCTTAATTCCAGAAAATACAAAAATTGAAGGAGCAATGTCAAGAAACAATGACGAGATGAATCTGTTACTGTAAGAACTGGCTCCAAGCTGTTGTACACATAAACAAATTGGACGGAACACTTCCACATTGGACCTCGGGACACGGCACTACCCCTCCCCTTTGCACATTTTGAGTCACGTTTGTAATAAATTCCTGTTTAACTCTACCTGCCTGTCTGAGTAAACAGATATTGATGATTGTGTTGATGCTGATTAGAATAGTCGTGAGAAGCTGTAAATGTTATGATCATGACGATATATCAAAAAATGTTTAAACCTATCAGCCAATGTGTCTGATCGTACATAAAGCTGTTTGTTAGCACTCACTGACGTTGTTTCCTCATTTCTAGATCCTTGCTTGTGTTGTGCTTCAACTCAGATGTACGTCGCTTTGGACAAAGGCATCTGACAAATTAACTGTCGGACAATAGGACTGATTGTGTGTTCCATTTACCTCTAATCTCTGCGTCCGACAAGCAACTTGGACGCCTCCAGGAGTACCGTTGTTGTGTAAGCTAATACACAAACATGCCTGGGGAGTGAAGACGAGGCCGTAGACTCAAACAGTGAAAAGCAGCTCCTTTCTAAACAACACAAAGCTGAAGTCAAAACAATGCAATGGAAACCATATCGCTGAATCTATAAGACATAATTGCCAAATCCTGTTTATGGTTCAAATTTGGTGGGGGTGCTAAAAGAAATGAGGAGGGGCAATAATGGGGAGAGGCCTGCATTTCTGAACAGGCTAAACATTCCAAAGTCAAGTGGTTAAATCTTGATCATCTTAAACCAGAGAGGTATGTAACAGGTTATTCTATAAACAAGGCTGGGTTACATTCAGCTTCCAAAAATGGAGAAGGTGAGCTGTCCTTGGAGCATCCAACTATAATCGTAATTCTTCCAAACCAACTAAAAACATGGTTTCCTTCAACCATGTTGGCAATGACAAGCTCTAATCGTGGATAGAAACTCATTACATTTGAAAGTCAGCATTTTTAGGCCGTGACTGCACAGATTTAAGACCTCGCCAAGAATGCCTTGACTGGTACAGCATTTTATGTGGCTGTTTTTATAAAAATGCTGAACTCTCCAGGACTAAAACAGAAAACATGACTCATTTTAGATGAAGGGATACAAAATGAAGAACAGACATGAACAGAGTCACAGATTGAATAGTTTAATTTCAGGATGGATTGAGTTGTTGTCACTGATTTACACAGCAGGAGCTGAATGTGTTCAGGACTTGATTAGAGTGAGTGGTAAAAATCTAAAAGAATCAGAGGTACTCCTTAAACCTCAGAAGCAGGGAAAAATAGCATCCACTTTTTGCTGAAAAATATAATCAGTAAATGAATAATTTAAAGGAAAAGATGATGCTTTACCTACAAATAACAGCTTACATAAAACAATGTTGGGACCCTCAGCCTGAAGCAAAAGCCTCCACACATGTGTTTTTATTATGTTAAGGAAAGCAGTAGCAGACAAGGAATCCCTCTCTCCCCAGTGTACTGACCTGGTCTCCTGTCACACTGTTCATCTATTCTCACTTCAAACAACAGACACACACTCGCCAAGGACCCCAAAGAACAAAGAAGGAAAAGTGTGAGCAACAGAGAGCAAAGATTAAAGATGGTAAGGACAGCGAGAGGAGCAAATGGGAAATGGAAATGTTTAAATAATAAAAGGGGTGGAACGAGCAAAAAATAAATGAAAGAATAAAGCCGTACAAAGAATAAAAGAGAGTGAGGCCATGGAGGAATAAGAACTGCTGTCTTTGCATAGCCAGCGATGTCAGAGAGAGTCACTGGAGTGTTGAGACAGACAGCTGTGGGTGTGTGTTTTGTTAGTGAGCAGAAAAACAGCTCCCTTAATAAAAGCAAAAAACTTTTAATACAAAAATACATCTAAAACTTACAGACAACAAAGTGTCTATTCCGTAAAACAAAATAAGTGAAGCGTTTCTACTTTGTCATGGCGTGTACAGACTGTACGATTTTGGCCGTGTCAGACAAAAGATGATAAATCGTGTCAAAAATCTGTGTTCATGGCTCCAAAACATCGGTCCTATGTAGCACTGTAATAGACGATCAAAGATGACGGATCTTTCGGTCTTGAGATCAAAGATAGCCTGCGACAAATATCTGACAGAGTCAGAAATTTAGGAAGATCAATGCACAATGTGAATGCTTCTGATCGACGTCAATTACCAACCAATAGAAATGCAGCATGAAACAACGCACTAATCAGCGCAACGGGGCGCCAGACTAGTGGTCAGTGCGCGCACCCCTTGTACGGAGGCTGTAGTCCTCCAAGTAAGTGTTTTCAATCCAGCCTGTGGCACCTTTCCTGCATGTCATCCCCCAACCTCTCTTCTCTTTCTGTCTCTATCCACTGTTCTAAAATAAAGGCATAAAAAGCCAGAAATTTAAACCTTTAATCAGCGCGACCACACAAGCGCCAAAGCTGTCGAAAGTGTATGCTTACAATCACCTGTTTTCTTTAGCCATGACCGTGTCCACATTTTTCTTTTCCTCTTCTTGTTCTTTTGTTTTTCTACACATGAACGCCTTTATGGCAAGAGCTAGCTGTCTGCAGACCACCATGGCAACCTAAGCCGCTGCATGTTGACTTGCTCTGCAGCCTACGATTCACAGGTACCTCATTGCACAGTGTACCTGACATTATGAGATCCCTGCCGCACGGTGTGTCTTGCAATATACTAGGGGCTGAAATTACGAGTGTAGAACTGGTGAAGTACTGGTGGAGGGCTGAGCTGAATGACAGAGCAGAGGGACACACCAGAAGTCATGTAGCTTCAACAGACTGGCAGTTAAGAGGGTGTTTCTGATCGTAGAGAATGATGCATGTCAAGTGTGAATCAGTGCGGCTTGAGATGCCCGCCTTCACTAGCTCGCAGGCGTTGCTCCATTTATGAGCTCTGAAATACGATGTTACTAAATATGAAAAGATCTAAGCAAAGCTGGATACCTTGCACAGTAAAATATGGCCATTTTTGTTTTTTTTGGCAGCTGATTTGGTTTTACATGTCATGGCCCCCCAGAGATATCTTCAAGCTTAGTAGTCATACAGATGAGCATTTGAGTCAAAGTATTGGCTCAAGGTTCTAATTGTGCACAAACATCAATAGCTTTAATCTGCTTTTAGTGGAGCGTTCTCCTGTTAAACTCCCCCTAATGTTTTTAGGGTTATTCATTTACAGCAGTCTAATCTGCTTTGTGCAGTGTAACACTGCCAGAAAATGGCTCTGTCAGTGCCTCTTTTTGGCAGCAGTCTGAGGCTTTAAGTTCTTCATTTTAGACTAAATAAGGATTTTAAAACGCCTCACACTCAATTTGACGGACTAACAGAGATTTGAAAGTACAAAGTAACAAGAATCGAACGACATAAAAACGTCAATAAACGCACGTCTTTACCTGTTTTCATCCTGGAGTGTGGGTGTGAACATGCACACTATCAGGTGTTGTTTGTATGTGATGAAACTTAGGTCACTTAACATCATATTAACCTTTCTATCTTTTGTTTTTTACAGGTTATTATTAAAGTTGGGATACGTTTACATTTTGACTTTCAAAGTGTGCCTCTAATTTTGTTGACTGTTTCCGGGCTACGAGCCACGACGTGTCAGTGAAGATTAACCCAAGGCTTAATGAGATTATCTGTGTATTAATTGACCAAAGGTCGCTGTCTGCACTGCTCTCATCAAGCGACGACTCGGTGAAAGTTATAGGTTATTTAAAAAAAACTTTTGCCGCAAATACATGGATTATTTCCTCAAATAACTACACACAGAAAATGCCAGTGGTCTTTGAACGTTGCATGACAACACAGCTGTAATGTAAGTGTAAACTGTGACCTGCATCTGATTATTAAGGAACTTAGTATCTGCATGTTGAATAACAAATTATTTTCTCTCACCGTGTTTCATTCAGTTTGTTCATCAGAGATAATTATTGCAGATGATTATCTTGTGAAATCAGAACCTGTATCATATCAGGAAGAAGGGAGTGTGTGTGTGTGTGTGTGTGTGTGTGTGTGTGTGTGTGTGTGTGTGTGTGTGTGTGTGTGTACGTGTGTGTGTGTGTATGTACGTGTGTGCGTGTTCAGGAGGGGGTTTGTTTGTGTGTGTGTGCGTGTGTGTGTGTGTGTGTGTATTTGTGTGTGTGTGTGTGTGTGTGTGTGTGTCTGTGTGTGTGTGTGTGTGTGTGTCTGTGTGTGTGTACGTGTGTGCGTGTTCAGGAGGGGGTTTGTTTGTGTGTGTGTGTGTGTGTGTGTGTGTGTGTGTGTGTGTGTGTGTGTGTGTGTGTGTGTGTGTGTGTGTGTGTGTGTGTGTGTGTGTGTGTGTGTGTGTGTGTGTGTGTCTGTGTGTGTGTGTCTGTGTGTGTGTACGTGTGTGCGTGTTCAGGAGGGGGTTTGTTTGTGTGTGTGTGCGTGTGTGTGTGTGTGTGTGTGTGTGTGTGTGTGTGTGTGTGTGTGTGTGTGTGTGTGTGTGTCTGTGTGTGTGTGTGTGTGTGTGTGTGTGTGTGTGTGTGTGTCTGTGTGTGTGTGTCTGTGTGTGTGTACGTGTGTGCGTGTTCAGGAGGGGGTTTGTTTGTGTGTGTGTGCGTGTGTGTGTGTGTGTGTGTGTGTGTCTGTGTGTGTGTCTGTGTGTGTGTGTCTGTGTGTGTGTGTGTACGTGTGTACGTGTGTGCGTGTTCAGGAGGGGGTTTGTTTGTGTGTGTGTGCGTGTGTGTGTGTTTGTATATGATATGTGGGTGTAAGTCTGTTGTCTTTTGGAACCTTTGCAAATCCCTTTTATGTGTGCACCTCCCAAAATCTCTCCCAGCAGGAAACAAAAATAACAGCGGAGGGAGAGTTTTTAGTATCATACTCAAACACGCACACACAAACACACAAAAACACACATATAGACAGTAGAGTAGCGCTGGCCTTCAGCCACTTCTTTCCAAGCTAATCAGAGGAAAAAGAGAAAGTGCCAGAATATCAGAAGTAGCACAGCAGGTGGGTGACCTATTGGGATCGAAAGATGCGTGCGTGCGTGCGTGCGTGCGTGCGTGCGTGCGTGCGTGCGTGCGTGCGTGTGTACCTGTGCCTGTATATGTGTGCCTCTGCATGATGCGTTTGTTTCACAAGACATAAAGAAGGTAATGACATTTTTAGTCCTTACTATAGATGAAGAAGAGAAAAAAATCAAAGGTTGGGATTTTAGGTTCAGCCAGAAGAGCTGATTAATGTGTTCCAGTGGATTGTTTACATGTGTTTTTTGAACTAGGGCTAATATTTTATTTAAACACATCAAAGGGTAACTGCAACCAAACAAATTATTTTGACTGCACTCCCAAACAGTCCTGTGTTCACTCTTTGCTCCACTCTGTGTAGCTGTATGCTGCTAGGTGTGGTCATGATAAAATAAACAGACAACCATTGATCACACCTGTCAAAATAATGGCATTAACATGAGTTAGTGGTTCAAAGGATTAATACGACTCCATTCACAAAGTTCGGTGACAAAATTCCTTTTTTATCCACGTACCAAAGTCATAGTTGTTATTTTTATGTTTTGTCAAGAGGAAACATCTTCATTAAGTAACTCAAGATCTTTTTAAATCTAATAAAGTGTTTCACAAACAAGACTATTATGCACCAAACAGCAGAAGGGAGGGCAATGACAGGCCCAATAGAGTACAACAAAACACAATGAATCAAATAACAACACACAAAAGAGCAAATGCAAAAGAGCGTGAATATAAGTGAGCCTTGTTAGATGTTTTTAAAAGTCCATTGAATGAAATAATACAAAAGTAAGTCAACCTCATCATCCTCATCACTCTGCCTTTTGAGGGCATGTGAGTAATATGTGTGAAAAGACTTTTTTAATAGAGTTTAGTGATGCTTAGTGTCTCAGTGGTTAAATGCAACAGCCTGGAGGGGAGACTAGGGATGGCATTCACACTTCAGGATTCTAATATCTTGTAGTCCATCGCTTTGAAATAATGAGTGCATGCTGTGTAGACACAATCCCGACCTTTGTAAAACTTTAAAAACACAATATGCGGGAAAAGTTAAAGCTGGGTGAGAACACAGCAGAGAGCAGAGGAGAGAGAGCCCTTTGCTTTCCCATCTAGTTCACAGGCAGAAGTCAAAGAGACACTAGTGCGTCTGAGCTTCTATTTTAAGTTAATAATATAAGACAACTTATAAACAAGTCATGTTTTTGAACATGTCTTTGAATAAGGATTTCTCAAGCAGTACAGCCGGTTTTGAATACGTTCAAAAGACACAAAACCAAGTCTGAGCTGCTACATGACTGAGCCGATTCAAAAGCCTCTGCATTGAAAGTGAGCCAGCCTCTAAAGGCCATTCTTTATGCTGTATCATGTCCCTCAGAGGCTCGTGAATACGTCACAGATGACTATCAGGTCTGTCTGCTCAAACGGAGAGAGATTACCTTTCAATAGGAAAGGGGGGGAGAACCTCAAACTGGTCCCTTGATCCACCATATACAGCATAGCTAAAATAAGAATCATCTTGTCCAGACATGGCATCAGCATTTTTAAAATGGTTGCCACATGGCACAAAATGTCTTCCCTCCCAGGGAATGTAGAAATTAAGAGGCTCAAATCCCAGCAGGCACAGTAATGGCCTAGTCATTACCTCAAACAGAGGAGATAAAATGTTTTCTAAGCGCCACACTCTGAAGACAGGGTAGAGAGTGTGAGTGCTTTGATTTCTTGCTTGTTTGTGCAGACTTACAAGAGATTCATACTGCTACAGATATCTTAGCTTTGGTGTGTGGAAGGGAGACAGGGGGGGGATATCATTGTCAAGTTTATTATCTGTACTTGTAGTGTGATGTGACTGACTTTTGTAACTTTTGCAGGACATATTTGGACACTTTGCTCTTACCTTGTTGGAGAAAAACCAGGCGGGGACATGAGCAGAATAATTGGGAGAGAGGGAGAGAAGAGACAAAAAGACACAAATATCTTAGCTGTGTCATATCAAGTATTACATTTCATTTACATTAGAACATTTCAGATCAATCAATTAATCTACATCCACTGTAACAGAAAAAAACAGAGAAGTTCAAAGCATGTTGCTGTTAAGCTGACAGCCCCCCCACACACACACATACACCGCAGGTCACACCTACCCATTCACACCCATTCACACACTGATGGCAGAGGATGCTATGTACAGTGACCATCAGTATTAACTAATCCATTCCTACTCGTTTATACGCCGCCAATGAAGCAGCGGGAGCAACTTGGGGTTAAGTGTCTTGCCCAAGGACATGTGGCTGCAGGAGCTGGGGGATCAAACCCACGACCTTCCGGTTGAGAGACGACCGACTCTACCACTGAACTATAGCCACCCCTTAATTAGACTTAACATTAGTAGCCCTTTATAGTAGCTCACTTGACAATACAGACATTCTTCTTTTGCACATCCCAGTGTTAGTATTCAGCTGGAAGATCGAAACGTTCAGATTTAAGGCCACTCTCTAAGACCAAAAGAAAATGCAATAGACACAATTAAACCAAACACAATACTAATTTTTGTAATGAAGTTGGCAGAGACTATAATCCTATAGAGAGTACATTCTCTCATAATTCAAATGCAAATAGAGCCAGATGGTATCTTCAGCCCATATGGCCTCAGCATGTTGATGTTATTCGGCCCATTATTGACCAGTCACTTTTTGCAGCATGGTCAATATTTCTCTGAGGTACTGTGTTGGACTCAGGGTGTAATTAACAGAAGTGAATCAGTCTGTTGTTGAACTGGCTAGTGTCCAATTAGCTCAGGATGGAAAGTGATACATGAGTGGGTGAGTTAAGGTGAAATATGTTGCTGAATTTGGATTCTTTCACCGTTTTGCGCTCTTTTACAGCACTGCACATACAGTTAAAGATTGTTAAAATACCCAAGTACCTTTTTGATACCTCATGTTTAATCCAATGATCAATGGTATCAAAAAGTACCAATGTTTTTTGTTTTAAACTACGGATCTTCTTTCATATTTGATCTCAAAGTTACCACGAGTGACAGAGAGAGCAGCGGTGGTCCATTAAAATTCACTGGTCAGTTCAACTGGACTGTGGGTGATTATTAGTGATGGAATATATCAATATTTTTTAAAGGTTTGTTTTGGGGCTTTGTATGCCTTCATTTAGAGATAGGACAGTGGATAGAGTCAGAAATCAGGGAGACAGAGTGGGGAATGACATGCCGGAAAGAAGCCACAGGTCGGATTCGAACCCTGGTCGACCGCTTGGACTGTAGCCTCCCTATATGGGGCACGTGCACTAACTATAGGCTCCCGGTGTCCCATGATGAAACATTTTAACATGGGTCCATACCCTTTTTTGCGGGGAACAACAAAAAATCTGAATTGGGCAAAACATTGGGAACATTTGGGTACCAAAACATTGCCAATGTTTTCCTCTGATGTAGACAATGTGTAGGAGTTTTTGAGAAGATCATTTTGTTAATAAAAACAAGAAATGATAGAAAATTGAGTGCACAGGACTTCTATGTATGGAGATAGTTTGATTTTTACTTGTATCACATTCAAGTTTAACATTTTGGTAACTCGTAACAACCCTGTACAAAACAATGTTTAGATTTCTCACATGAAATCCGGTGGCCTTGGGAACTTGGAAGAGAAAAAATACCTTGCACAAGGGCTATTTACAGTAACAGAAGCAATGAAAGCAACCATTCTTCTTTTTTCTTTTTTTGGCCTAGTTTTTTTTCCTCCATGGAAGAGCTTTCATTCACAGATGTGTTTTTTCATCTGTGAATGAACGCCAAGGTGAGTGCTCAAAGACGACACACTTCTACAACACCTCTATGAACGCACGTCACGATTCCTCTGTCACAAATCAACTTCTTCACTAACACAGTGTCCTAACAGCGCGCGAGCGTTGGACATCTCAAAGCATCGAGCACGATTGCTTCCTCGTTGTCCAAACTCCATTTGTTAAATATATCATTCTTTGCCCTATGAACTTCAGTTTCCCCTTGTAAACAGTATGACAGCGAGTGCTTTCATATTAAAGGTGGACCAACGGATGTGTGGTGCTTTGTATTGACCAGCTGTTGACTTAATCAAAACACTCAAAGGCTCATCAATAAATGGCTCGCAGTGAGCTGAACAAAGGTTTTCTCCGGTGTTGACACAAGTCAAAGAACAACATTTCAATCACGGCTGTGGATATTATTAATGCACCACACTTCGTATCACAAGCTCTGTTGAATGAGAGAAGGAGGTGCCAGTGCCTTGTAGATCCCCGTCCTTCCTCGTCAGTCTATGCAAGAGACAGAGAGGAATATAGAAACAGGGAGTCAGGGGTAAACATTTAGCATCGCGCTGCATCGCTGGCAGGCTATCAGGACACTCTAATAGGAAACACAAAAAAAGCTGATTTTGTCGCTGACTCTCGCATGCTGATAGGCAAGCTGTAAGACTACGCTCACACTGCAAGCCTAATGCTCAATTCAGATTTTTTGCTCAGATCTGATTCTTTTGTTTGGCTGTTCACATTGCTTTTTAAATGTGGCGTGCATCAGACTCGCGTGGGAATCCACATACAAAAGTGGCCCAAATCGATTTGAAAAAAATCAGAACTGATCATTAGGTTGACTGAAAGTTAGGGTGAGACAGGATTTTCATCATGGCGGCAGCTGCCGATGAGCCTCCGGAGCCCCCTGCAGTAACGGATAGCTAATGTAACTCAGGCTTCGTCCATTAATATTTGCAGTCTATGGTGCTTCTCCAGGATGACACAGTCTTTGAAAGAGAAACAACCAGGCATGCTTCTTGGTGTGTTTGTGTGTGTGTTCAGGAATGCTTGCGTATACACTAAATCCCTGCAGCCTTTCAAGTTGTCAATCAGATAAACATAACTTGTGCCCCATGTAGAGCCATCGACCATGGCCTTGGTATCCAGCATCATGGTTCAGGATGAAAGGCATCACATTTAGGATCAATCCTTTTTATGTGATCCACGTTCTGAAGGACTCTGATGCTTTTGAAAGTAGGTGTGAAGATAAAAAACCTGCAAGGCAAGAGGCATTCAGGTGCATGCCTTCTTATGTATATACCTACTGTAAAAGTGTAGGTGTGTGTTTATAAGGCATTACCATGGTGATTGACGCAGGTGAGGATTATGACGCAAGTAGCCTCCACAAATTGACTATTTTGTTTTAACTTGTTTTTTTTGCAATTATTAGTATTATTTTTGAAGCACTTGCAACAAAAGTTCACTGTGCAAAGAAGTGGGCCATAGCAACATACTTTGAGGTATCTTACAACCACCAACCTATTCCTGAGCACAGATTGACCACCCAAGAAGAGATTGAAGAAAGCCAGAATGAGGGTCTGGGTCCAATTTTTAGACTGGCAGTGCTCATTCTGCTGTTAGTGGACACAGGTCCTTAGAACTAAAGCAACTCAGCTCCGACCTCAGGTGCTACACCCTGAATCAAGCTTGATAATATGAAAGTGTTTGGTATTGTTGTCACCACCCCTCCATTTCATAAATGACCCATGAAAAGCTCAAAAATTGCATTGGCAACGTTGGGATTTGTGCGTCAGACTGTCTGATGCATAAATCTCAATATTGCCAATGTATTTGTGCAATTTAGACATTGAATTGTTGCATTATTGATAATTAAAAACTATAAATGGCACAATATTGGGTGTCTAGGACCTCTATTTTTTGTTGCAGACGTATCAAAAAAAGTATAGATATTGTTTTGATTTTTACTTGAATTTAATCAAAGTTTAAAATTATTGTATGATGGCAGTATTCAATAACTAAAGTTTGTTGTATTTTTTTTTGAAGTTAAGAAAGACTTAAGAATCATGTCCAATTATTCGGCCAATTCTCCTTTTACCATGACAGTTATGAGTTAGAGAGGAACAAATCTAAATATCAATAACGGCCCCTTCCTCTAATCCACTACTCCACCAACGATTGCACTTGATGTACTTTTAAAAGTGGATTTATTACTTTTTGTGTGCAGTTTTTTCAATTGCACGTGTAACTGTTTGTATACACTGTGATCTATGTTTGCATAGCATCAAAAGGCTATAACCTTATTAGAATGTGTTACCATGTGTTGTTAAATCATACGTTATTTACCTGGATGTGAGGTTGAGCTTTAGAGCTGCAGCACCTGATATGTATGTGGGTGTTTTGTGAACTGACTTTAGTGCATGTGTATAATAAATGAATGTATGTTCATCTACATAAACCGTTACGCTACTTTAAAGATGCTGGCTGCATTTTCAGCTGGTAAACATGAGGTCAGAATGACGTCAATGAAAAACACATGCTCTACCCTCTTTTTCTGCCTTTGTGTGTTTGTTGCCTCTCCTGCCTCTTTGGGCAACTCTATTAATCATGCTCCCTTGACACTTCTTTTGCTTTTTTTTTTCAAATTTCTTTAGTAATAAATTGATGAAATATTCCAGTCTACTGCTTCCCTCATTTGTAAACCCCAAAGCAATTTTTTTTGTCATTATTGTCAATCTCCAAAAGTAGGGTCCATGAAATTAATTTGTGAGTGATTGTGATAAATAAAGGCCCCATCACGTTCAGGTAGATATCACTATGGAAACTGGATGGCAATGACGCAAGAGCAGCAAAATAAAGCAGTTTCATTAATACCGAGCAAAAACTGACTTAGTCATAGCTGCAATTAAATGTCAATCATTATCAAATTGTTGAATTGAAATGTATCAAGATCATATTTAAAAACGGAGCTGCTGTATCCGTTATTTTAACACAGTGTCTGAGTGACTGAGTGCACACGTGTTTATATATTATCACTCTGACAGGCCAGTAAAGTGCATTATTTCAAGGAGCCGGTCTTTGAACTGTGTAAAACATATAAGGCCACCTCAACACACTCATAAAACATTGACAGAGCAGTGTTCTGACATTGTTCTGTGCTCATGTTTCTCTGATGTCTGTATGAAATGAGTAATACCTGAATTTATAACAACTAGAAATGCCACCTGATTAAGGTGTGCATTTCTGTGTGTGATATACTTGTTAAGGTTATCTTAACTAGGTTATCTTCTGTGGATTAGTATGTCCAAACTAGTGGTGGCTTGTGCATTATTCTCCAATTTTATTTTTTATTATTTTCTCATTGATAGACGGGGATGTACATCTTAGTTAGCTTGATGCTAACACTGTAAGTGTAATTGCTTTTAACAGACTTACAGATTAGCATCACAACAGTTATAATTTTAATTAAAGGAATGTTTCTTGAGTTAAGAGATTGGTCACTCAGTCAGCTGAAGCTCAGTAGTGACGGTTGCGCAACTGTAGTTATAGTGGTGGTGTGTTAATAAAGTTTATTGTAAAGAAAAAACGTATCAGTTGTTCACTCACAGAGGACAAAACATTTGAACAATACCAACTTGCTGCCAATGAAAGTTGGAGTGTCTTGTGCGCAGCTCTCTCTGCACCTTGTGGTAAACTTGAGACATCCAATAAGAAAGGAGCCTCAGGTCACCTGCTTGGCAAAAGTTGGACAACACTTTTAGTTGGCGCCCCTAAAAAAGAAGTAAATGTAGTCACACAGAAATTACCCAGTACTATTTTGAACCCATTTTTAAAGAATGCTGATGAGCACTGATAGTACACATAATCTATTTAATTTATCTTGAACATGTTTAAGTAGACTTTCTTCTCGATGTTTGGCGGGGTGGCGATCCAGCACCCTTTGTTAACAAACCGCCATTGGTCCATACTTGTGTGCTGTGAACTTATTTTTCCTTGTTAAGGTGGAGTTGCAGCCTTAAATTTGCATTTCTCATATGACAGGCTGAGCACATCACATACTGCAACAGAAATCAATTTATCTGTCCAGGAAATACATCAGGAAGGCCATCCAAGCCGACCGAAAGTCATCAAGAGGGGGAGCAAAAAAGGGAAATAAGGTTATTGAAAATGTAAGTGTAGAATGTTATTGCCGTTTCACCTTCTGCCCCAATCAGAAGACTCAAAGTATTCTAAGTCTGTGCATGAGTATGGGCAAGGGAGGGTGTGTTCAAACTGATGCCTTGCAGTGTCATCTTTCTGTTTTGTATAAATGCATATGGAGATGGGAAGCAAAAACACAGAAGTCTTAAAATATGTTAAATGTTGTTCATTGGTCTAATCATGAATTGCTCTAGCTTCTGAGAATACATGATTGTTGACAATCAGTTTCCACTTGAAGCCATATTCTGGAGACTTGAAGTACTTTGATCTTAAGAAAGCTGCAGAGGGAGAAAAAAAGAAGAAGAAAGAAAGAAAAGTAGATGAAGGACAAGAAAGAAAGAGACAGCTGATAAGTTGTTGAACGTCTTCCCAGTCCACCAACAACAAAGGGTGAAGATGAGAGAACGAGGGAAAAAATAAAAGGGATATTAGCCCTGAGCAGAGTGATAACAGAGGGATGTAAGCGGCTTCCTCTTATCTGTCCAGACAGAAACAAACCCGGTCCATTCCAGCTCCCAGCCAAAAGACGGAAAAAGCCCAAATACCCACAAATATATATACACACTTTTTACTCCCCTAGTCATACGAAACATCCCCCAAATCAATGCAGGAATGAAGCAGCACTTGTTTGAGCTGAGTAAGCAAACATACTTTTTTTTTTTTGTTCACTTAAAGTGAGCCAAAGATGTTTGACTGGGAGCTCCCTCAAAAGACACAAGGAAGCAGCTAAAATGTGTTTATGTCTTGTACTATTTTAAAGAGACTGAAATACTGTGTTTGATGGCAGCTCCAAACGAAAAGCATGCAAAGTGTGGCTGTTCTGCTAAATTGGATGTGGCTTCAGAGCCACAGTGTTGCTGTGCGAGTAAGAGCCGGACTAGACTGCCCATCACACATGCAGAGGGGGAAAAAAAAAAGGGGGGGGGGGGGGGGCCTGCATGTAATGATGCATCAGAAGGATCCAGTATTGATCATTTAAGTCTGGTAGTGCCTCGGGTGAAGTAAAGAGAAGATGGACAGGATCGATGTTGCACTGTAGAGGTGAAATGACCAGGGATACAACCATTTATTGAAAACATACACTATCTTTTTCTCCCTTGGATACTGAGTTAGACAGTCAATACATACATCCTGAATGATGATCTTTGCAAGCATGGGATTAAAAAAGGTGGACATTTCATGGGGTGGATGAGAAAATGTGTTTTTCCTGATCAACAATTGACAACTGTCATCAATGAACTGGCCCACTAAATTACAAGAGGATGAAAATAATAGTTCACATACAAGAAGCAACCTCCGGTGTTGAAAAATGGGGCGCGCAACCTAACCACTGGGCCACCGGCGCCCCGGAAATAAACTGCAGTTGAATAGGTGTCCATTTGAGGATAGCTCAAAAAGCCAAGGAAGTCTTTTTAACGAGCATGTTAAAAGTGTGCTTTGACCGCAGAAATAAACATGTTTACAGACTGGTACAAAAATATCAAGGCTATAAATTATGCATAAATAGGGGAATGGCTGATCTGATGTGATGGTGCGTTGACAGGAGGCTTAAGGCCCGCCTCAGCTCCAACTCTCTGGGCCCTGTTTTGATGGCGTGAAAGGCGACGTCTAAAGGGTGTAGCACACAGGGATTGATCTCCAATATGGCAACTGACATAGCTTGGGCTTCAAAACTCTTCCTAGAAAATCCATGGGGGACGTCACTGGGACTACATCCATGTCTTATACAGTCTAGAAAAAAGCTGAAACTTTGGGATATCAACAAAAATAAGTACAATTAAATATGTAAGAAGATATTTAATGGTCCGACGCCATTTATTCAACCTAATTAGACCTCTGATACCTCCCAACTGGTGCCAATAACTGTTTGAACTCCTGCACTTTCTAGAGTGATTGGTAACTGGATCCATTAATCTGTGACCCACCTCTGCTGCTGAGCCTTCACACAGAGCCAGGCAGGTATTGAACGGCTCACAAGAGGACAATATGTGAGGCTAAATCAGGGTTGCTTTGGTTTGATTATCATCACAGGAGCCACTGGCTGTCCGATTCAGACACCCTAATTGCAATGAAATAAAGGTTTTCAAGCCATGAAGGCACACTTTAAAATAAATGAAGCCATAAAAGCCACAGTCTGGTATTCAGAACAGGATAGCCGAAGGCAGCGAGTGTAATTGGTGTGTCACACAGAACACTTTTATCCCTAAATTCAAAATAAAAAGATATGTATTAAAGAGATAATCCTTAATCCTCTTGTGAACAAAAGGATAGCCCGACACCAAAGTACAAAACACAAGATTATAACTAAGACTAATAAATTGACTGGCAAGTGTTTAATTTCATAGACCAACACAAGGCTGGCACGATGCGCTTTTTCTAGTAGTTGTTGGAAAAATAAAACAGGCTATTTAAAATGTGATAGCCTGTGAAAGCACAGATTGCAACACGTTGATCCGTCATATCAATCATCCAAACCTTTGTCTATAAATGTTCATCATCATTTTAAACTGTTACTGATTATGTATTTAATGTATCATACAGCCAGGAAACGACAGAGAAAGTGCTGCAAAATGAAGGGTCATTTATTGCTTTCCTGTGCCAGTAGCCTTTATTTAATGGCTTATTATAAATAGAAAATGTAAATGCATTAGGCCTGCGGAGTGGTGCATTTTGTACAAAGGATCATATCGATCAGCAGCCATTAATGGAAAAAAAACAGAACACTTAACAACTGATTATATTTCTGGGAGGATGTTCATTTAAAAGAGGAAGCAATAGGAACATGCACATATATGCATCTTTAAGTAAATATATATGTTGCTTGAACTTTTGAGTTTTGCATGTATTTTTGCTCACATATGAATGTGCATGTGTGTGCATATTTCGAAACGCTGCACTTGGCAGCTGCGGCTTGCTCGCACTCTGCCTGTTAATCTCTATTTAGTGTGGGTTAATAGCACAGAAGGCCGAACAATGGACGCTTCCAACATTCAATTGTTTTTTGGCTGCAGAAGTGCATCTCTTGCCCAAATAAGCTTTTCAGCAGCCAAATCATGCAATGACAACTTGCTTTACTATTGCATCCAATCTCAGTTAGGAGCCAGCGTAATGATATAGGAAACAGGAGCTGGCATGAAGAGTCAAAGCAGCTCCAACAGTTGGGATATGCACAAGCAACATTCATGGTTTGGAAGGTTCTCGTAGACACAAGTGCACTGTAATGTGCATGGATTGATTTACTAACTTCCTTCTCACGTTCATCAGTTGAAAAAATGTGAAAAATTAAACATTATAATAAAATAATAATCTTGTGTTTACCACTGAATGAGAAGGTTTCATCAAGACAGGTTGAAGCACAAAAAGAGAGGGAAGGAAAATCTATGTCCAAAATGGATTTTTTTCAGCACTTGTGTTTTAAAAGGCCAAGCAAATGGACTGTACCAAGGCAACAGGGGACGGATGAATGGTGCAGGGAGGGGAGGCAAACCAGTGCCAGCCACTGTCCAGCGTTTATTAACCAGCTGTGCTAGACGATCACTTATTTACAAGACAATACAAGGTCAAATGAGCCCATCAAAGCCAACTGGAATTAATCCCACAACTCCCAACCCCCTCTGTCATGCCTCTGTTAACATGCTCATTAAGCCCAAAGAAAAATGCTGCAAGTAAAAAATGCCCCCCAATGGTTCCTCCTATTTCAAATTCTCAAAAAGTGGTGGGTGAATTTTAATAGGTTTCTACTACAACTCAATTAGCAGCGCAGTGTGTGTTTGTGTTTGTGTGTGTGTGCATGTTTTGAGCCTTCACAGACTGCCAAGGTGTAGGGAAATGAGCTGTAAGGTCAGACTGGATTGCTCCTGAATGGGAGCACATTTTAAGCCTTTGATTCATGCTGCGCACCTGGGCAGTGTTTACTTTAATTACTGTTAAATCACTGCTGTGTGTCTCCCTTTTAAATTACATTGTGTTTATCTCACACAGTAGAGCCAGGAGTGCTGGAACAGCTGTATTCTGAAAAAAAAAGTTCCTACCGAGGATAGTTTTACATTAACAGAAATATGCATTTTTCCAATATTATAAAGCCCCATTAACCCCAATCCTATTTTAAAAATCTCAGGGGACCAAGGGAAATGTGCACAAGCCTCCTTTTCAGACACACATTTAGTCACACATGGAAGCAGAAACACCTATAAACAATCCATTGCACATCAATACTTGTGGACCCCCCACTCAATAGGCCTGTCAACGACAAGTAGAGCAAAGAAGAAAAAGGGCTATTTAACAGATTGGGTTGCATCGACAAGGTTTCCCAACAGCTGTCATTACGTCTGGTTGTGACAGTGAAAGGGTCATTTGTAGTGATCGTAACACACAACTCATTTCAAGTACCTCCAAACCCTTATCACAGTAGACGTTAGCAGAAAGAATGCCTCAAATATGGATACAACCTGAATTTTCATCATAGATAAGAAACTAGTAAAAATCAAATGACATCCATTCCTGTTACGATACCAAGGCAAAAACATAATAAGAAGTCTATTGGCATCCAATGTTGGGTAATTTCTTGTTTTTAAACATCAAAAAAATAGCACACCATAAAACTCCTAACACTGGAGTTTAAATTGCACGAATGCATCGCTCACATTTTGGTACCGAAATGTTGCCACTATATTGGGGAAAATTACTCAGCGATGTCACGCATATTGAATGAAAAAAAACTGAGCTGTGAAAATAACCCTGGTGATGTCATATTCTGTAGCTCAAATATGACTGAAGAATTGTACTTTTTTAAAGCTGAGATACTTTTTGATACTTTGGATCATTAAAATAATGAAGATCGGTTTCATTTTAAAACTTTGACAACCTTAGAAGGGAAATATGTATTTTTAGTGAAGTTAGTGTAGTGTTGTTTACAATGTACTGTGCATCGAGCACCTGGTGTGAATTTTAAACTCATCTAAATATAAAACACATCTACATCTAGAAGGTAAAACCATTTTAAAGTCAGTTGAGGCCTCGATTTGAACCAGTGACTAAAGCATCTTAGTTTATATACAAACAAAAAAAGAGGTTGAACTGAGCTTGGTATCTCTCAGCAAACAATATGAAAGAAAGGCGAAGAAAACAAGCATTCATATGTACATAAAGATGTGCATTCAAAGAGATGCTTGTGTGAATTTGTGTACACTGTGTTCTATGGTGGGTTGACAGAACTGGGACAACCAATTGTGAAGTTAAAAGACCCCATAAGGCACAGCGTCTACCACCCTGTGTGCAGTGCTGGCGGCTGAACCAGGCCATGGTTTAAGTAATGATGGCAGCATGTGGCTCAGAAGGGGGGCTTTTAGCTCCTAGTTGTTTGTCTTTCTTGCAAACATTTTGAAGTATATACACAGACAGCATAGAGAAGCAAAGTTTCAAGTATTGGTTTAAAATTCAGCGTTTTCTCATAAACATGGACGTCAGACAAACTACAGTCTTTGCATAATCAGATGGGCATATACTGTATGAAGGAGGTAAAACTGCATAAAATGCTCTCTATTCGTATTCCTACTATTCTTTTCTGGTTCATATTGCTATGTTACTATGTGTGTGTGTGTGTGTGTGTGTGTGTGTGTGTGTGTGTGTGTGTGTGTGTGTGTGTGTGTGTGTGTGTGTTTTGTGTGTGTGTGTGTGTGTGTGTGTGTGTGTGTGTGTGTGTGTGTGTGTGCATTAGAGAGAGTAAGAAAGTGATATTTCTGTCATTATTCCATTGTATTTTCCATTATGCACGCCATGTTCCATGTCTGTGTGCTATAATAATGTTATTAAAAATATTCAGTTTGCTTTTCTCGCGATGGCTAGGGTAGCAATTAGTGGCACTTAAGACGAGAGCACTCCTACATAAAGATGTGGGTGGGCCTAAGGAACATTGAATCACTGTGAGGTGGTAAAATTAAAACCAATGTTATGTCTCCTTACAGTTTGTGCTCGCTTGTGAACTTGAGGATGGAATGTGCTTTTTTGTCTTAAAAAAAACATGTGAATTGCAATTCCATGAGTGTCCACTTGAGGCTGGCTGCAAAAGCCGATGAATCACCATACTAAAATAACCATTTTAGCAGAGATGTTTACAGCCTGACATTTAGTATCAATAACTACCTTCTTTATTGGTACAGAGCACAGGGAGGTCTTTTTTATAACTCCTTTATTTTCATTCTATTAAGCCGAAGAGTTATTAATACATTTGCATATTTAGCAGTGTTGCTGGCTTGACTGACAACTCCGACTCTCCGTCTGTTACTAGATTGATTAAAAGTTAGGCAGATTCAGTGTTTCCAATATGGCGACCCCTTTTGTGTGGCTTCAAAACGCCTCTTCAGAAACCAATGGGTGACTTCATTGCAACAACGTTCATGTTTTATACAGTCTATGGTTTTGATTTGGGGAGCTGTCATATTGTCCTCTGTATACAGTCAATGTGTTTCCACTGGATTTCGTGCAGAAGCAGAACTGTTCTTTTATGTATGCAAGGCAACAAGGTTTGCATCTACAGGCTCTATTTTTATGAATCAGGAGCTTGGTTTACAGATAAACAAGGGATGGTGACAGAATATAAATGCACCTGACCAATTATGTAAGGCAGCTTTAGCACATTTAGATGCAGAATTTCAACATGCTAAACACAGGATGAGACCAAGGTGAGATTACATTATCAGTAGGTGTGACAACATCCAGTATCACCTCCTCACAAAGCTACACTGCACTGCTTGACCACTGCTGACACACCCCCTCCTGTACTGGTCCTCTGCAGGCAATCAAGTTCACAGCACGTCAACAAAATAGCAAACAGGCTCAGGTTTTTTTTTAAATACCATAGACTCAGGTGACAATAATACCCCTGCCATGCTCTGTGTGCCATTTTGAATATCAGTATGTAAGCAGCTTTCACTTTGTTGTCAGCAGTCCAATGACATGGCTCTGAAACTGTGGTTTTATTTCATGCTTTGATGTGTTTCTGCATTAAATTGTGTCAGAGGGTGAGAGAAGAGAGAAAACAGTTAATTTAAAAAAACACTTGTTTTATGTCATCCTTATTTCAAAAAGCCAGTATGCATACTATAATTTCTACTTAATGTCCTCATACAGACATTTCATTTTTTTTCCATTGGTTAATAAAAAGTAAAATAGTGACCATGGTTGTGTGTTTTGCTGCTAACATTGTTATGTCCTTTCCTATTTTTTATTCCCCTTTAAGCAGTTTACGGCACCACCCTTGAGCAGGAGATGAGGGCAGTAAGGTTTCTGCTTTCAGCTGTACGTGGAGCTCTTATGTGGACTATTGGATAAAGTACAGTGTTAGGAGGCATACCTTGGTCAAAGACACTATTAATTATTGAAAGATTTGAAGGGGGGGTAATACACCATTTTTGTATTTGTTTGTGTTGTATTAAGCCTGGGCACAATAAGGCTGTAGAAAATTACTCATAGTGTGTCAGGGGTTCAAGGGAGATCAAAATCCAAAACCACATTTATTGATACAGCATATTTAAAACCTCAAAAATAGACCAAAGGGCTGTACAATCCAACATGAAAACTAAAAGGCTATCTCTCATGAAGGACATCAAGCCAAGAAATAAAGATACATGTCTCAGGTTTGATATTATATATATGGGGGAAAGTCAAACAAGTGGTTTTTTTCAAGCGGCAACCTCCAATGTTGACAATCAAGCCAATGTGGAAGTCCAAAAGACGGCAGTTCCTTGACTGTCCACTTGAGGCCCGCTGCAAAAGCTAAGGAACCCCCGTTAGGTCCCTAATGGAACTGCCCATTTTAAAAACAGAAGAAAAATGTTAAGAGCCTGGGTCAAAAAAGAACGAGTTGTCAATAGCTCATTCTTCACGTGGTATAGGGGGTGTTTTTTTTTTATTATAGCTATTATTATTATTATTTGAATAAGCCTAAGAGTAATGCAAACATTTACAGAATTGGGTGTGTGGAGTTGACTGACAGGTGGTGGATTGTAGCTGTTTGCCAGGAGGCTTAGGGCCCGCCTCACCGACGTGGTTCATCTTCATAACACATCTTCAGAAACCAATGGGAAACATCACTGACTAAGTCAATCTTTCATACAGCCTATTCTTATGAAGTATGGCTAGAAATGATCGAGGACTGAAAAACGTTTTGGATTTCCCCTCACAAAGATCATGATTCTTTCCTTTTGTTTGCATTTGCATGATTTACTAGAATACTTTATAATCACATGGCATGAAACATTTTTAATCATATGCAGATTGATTTCAATGGACAAAAACATTTAAGCATAAACACAATCTAAGTTGTATTAAATTTTTTAGCCTGCTCATAGCTATGGTTTTCCAGATTGACCCTTCAGCTCAACTGTGTCTCCACAGAGTCAACGTTTATCTGACAAAGGTGGCAGGACAGTCTGCGATGGTAACACCCTGGTGGCAAGATAAGAAGAGTAAAGGATACAGAGTGTCCTGATCCTAAGCACACACACAAACACACACAGTTGCTGAAATCTCACGTTACATCCACCTGCTAAATTGTCAGACCAAACCTAGAAAACAGAAAATAATCTAAAACGGTTGTCATGAAAGAACATTGCAAACTTGTTCTTGTAAGTTAGAGGTTTTCACGACACAATCGCACAATCAAGCAAGTGTCAGTGTCACACAAAGCAGCCTGCAGTCAACTCTTTTTTTTTTCAAACCAAGTGGGATAAAATCTGCAAAAACAGCAGTGTCAGGCTCAGGCTTTGTTATAAAAGTTGACAGGTAGAAGCAGGGGAACTTTTTTGAGAATTCAGGAGCACTGAAGGGCGGAAGATAATTCATGAAGCAGAGGAGGAAAAACATTGTTATGCTATATTTGCTTCTGCGTGTAGTACAGTTTAAACTGTGCCGTAAATACACTTATTTTAGTACGTTGAGAACGTTTAGATGCATGTTCTTGGAAAACTCTCACACTGTCAAGAGACTGAGCAGGCGAGCATACAGGAGGAAACAACTAACGTTCAATGGAAGCTTTCCAGGGTTCATTATACTTTCAGTCCATGTTTGTGGATGTTTCCCATTGCCACACTGTTCTAGTGTAGGTGGACCTCTTAATTTAAATCGAGTACAGGTCACTGAATGTGCTACAATTGGCACAACATTCTGTACATGTTATTATCTCTGTATCTATATGCTCAATTCATCAGTTCTTCCATCAGTTTCAGGTCTTTACATCATGAACTAGGACCTTTTCTGCGAATATGGAGGCACATCAATATTCCAAAGGTGTGCTTCGCCTCCTCTCACTCTCTCTCTCTTTCTGTGTGAGCAGCTTTATCTCTCGCTCTCTCTGCCTCGAACACCTCTCCTCATCTGTTTTCAAATTCCAACGCCGTGCAGTGGAAATCACTTCAGACAACCGAGTCAGAACAATTTGCATACACCCTATCAAAGAGGTCTTACCACTGCATGGCTCATTCATATTCATGAGGTCATGGCCAGACGGGTGCCCTCATTGGCCCTGTCAAGGCTAAAGCCCGCCTCTGTGATCACAGCTAACAGCTATTGGATGACTCTTCATTAGCAACCACATCCCTGTTGACCCAGTTGCCAAGGGTTACAAATTCAGACTCTGGTAGCACGCGCGGTGTGATTGAAGACAGACGTGACCAAAAATGTTTTGAAACAAGGTGCTATAGGTCTAAACTGTGCAGTACTTCAGCAGTGAGCTCAACTCATGAATTATTTATGACGTGTATGTTGCTTTAAATGCATATTGTTTAGTCATTTAGTTACAGTTTTTGACATTCAGAAGTATAGGATGGCTTCAGCTGTTCAGAATAAAGTTATTCAGAATAAGTAAGCAAGTATTTTGTCATGCTTTTTTTTATAAAAAGAAAAAATGTTGGTTGACTAAAGTACTTTTTTCTAGATCACAGCAGCTGTTGATACAATACAGCAGACAATTACAAAAACTGCTTTCAAATGCCTGACTACATCTTAAATTGGTAGGTATGTGTTGAAGAATGTGATGGATGTGTTTTCTTTGTTTGCTGTAGGAAACAATGGGGACTAAGATTGGTGTTACAGACAGCTGAACTTTTAATTTATTTTGATGATTTCATAATGTTTGTGTGGGTGCCCATGTGTGTGTATGTTTCATTATTGTGTGATCTACACCATTAGCCTTGAGGGACATAAATAAGCCTAAGTGCACATGAAAAAATGAAATCCCATTTATTGAATGACAAAATTATCAACCAGGAGAAACACCGACTGTTTATGACAATTTAGGCCCTTTAGGCGCTGACAGCATTCATTTTTTTAGAACCAATACAGCTCTGCATTTTCAGCACTCAGCATTCAGTGTAAAAAAAACAAAAAAAAGATCTTGGCATCAGCTGTTATTTGACGTTGTGCTCACAGCGGTCTCAGTTGAAATTAGTTCAACTTTTGGAACCCCACTGTGCACGTCAATGTCACTTCTCTGTCACCTTCCAATCAAATTAAAGAAGGGGCGGGACTTCTGAAATCAGGTTGTTGAGAATGCTGACCGTCTTTTAGAGACCACAATTTCCAGGTCTAGAGCTGCCGCTAATGCCAGGACACCATTCCTTCACATTGCTTTCATGTTTTCTTTGTGATACTTTCTTGAATAGCAAATATTAAGCATACAGAGCAATCTCAAACATAACGATCATTAAGTGAAACGGAAGTGATGTAAGTCAATTTTTGCAACCTAGCAACAGCTGAGAATCGCTTTGAAACTGAGGTTGTAGACGAAGCCAGCGCAAAAAAAATGAAGATAGTGGTAACAGGCCGGAAATGTCTTTTTACTTTTCCATTTATAGAGAGTAACTGATTTTCTCACAGTGCAATCATAATGAATTCTGCTTTCCCTGTTGGACCATGAAATATGACTCAGAAGATTGCCACATTCAAAGGTAAAGATATGGACAAAGTGAGCACAGAATATACACAAACTCATCTGTGAAGAGAGTGTGCAAAGCTTTCTACTTTAATTCAATTGAATTCTTTGTTTTTGTACATCCTCCTTCAAAAATATGTGTTTCCAAGAGAATATGCATGTATACATATATTCTAATATCCACCTCATAGTTTGTATTATTCATGTGTATCCATTGTTTATTAGCGTCTTTGGTATAAGGCTACATTAAAGTCAAACTTAATAAGCGGTAAGTACACACAACATGGCCTGAGAGCTGGACTTGAAACTTAAATGTTGTCATTGGTGGCCTATCTAGCAATTACCTAAACCCACTGAGAAATCCACTTAAGTGTCTCACTTTTGGCAAGCAAGTGCTGAGAGGGATTGGATAAGAGACTGAGATTTCCTTCTGGGGGACTGTATAATGTATGCTGTTTACTTTATCGTGCCGTGCGATCCATGTTTTGGACGAGGGGCCACTAGAGAGATGAAGTAATGGACAACAGAGAGAGAACCACTGACCGTGCGTGCACTGGCTTCATAAAACACGCATAGCTTTACCCTCAGATGGCTTCATTCTCCATCTTTGCTTTCATATTTCTCCACTTTATTCTTTAAGAGTAAATGTGGCTTCATTTCGTGCTAGTCCTCTCCAGAGCTGAGCTGATCCCTGCAGGGAGCAGGTATAGCTGATGGAGTGATAGCTTTAGGAAACAAAATACGTTGGCCTTTCCCCCAGGTTTACAGCTTAAACGGATTTCCGCGTTCCTTTCCATGAAGGCTCAAATTACTCCTTGCCCACTCCTTTTTCTTCATCTTCTTGTCTCCATCACTTTATCACCTCAGATTTCTTCTCAGTCGTCCTTTTGCACCAATTTCCCTGCCGTCTGTACATGCTTCACCTTATCTAGTTTTGTCAATTCTCACTCACTGGCTGTCTCTCTCTTCGCTTATTCCTCTTATTGAACCGATCTCTATACATATTTCTGCTTTTTTCTCAGCCTGCCTGTCCACTCTTCTCCTCCTATTTAAAGTCCTGATGCTTTAAAGAACCATGTGGCTCACTGACTGATAAGGCGTGATTAAAATGCTGTGATGCAGCGATAGCAGAGGATAGTGAATCATGCCAGTTAGAAACCAATTACTAGGTACGTGTCAGACCTTTTATTACAGACAGATGGGGCACATGTGAGAGGGACTAGAGAGAGGGAAAAGAGATAAAGTTAGGGATCATAAATGATGATGGAAAAGGTGAAAAAATGTTTAAAGAAGGGCGTATAAAGAAACAGCACTGAGGCAATCAAGCTATAGAGCTACTTTATTGTCAAGTTTATGATGTCTTTTTGGCTGACGTCTGTTTATATTGATAGGATGATAAGAAGTTTCCTTCAGCTCAGTGTAGAGGACACTGGACAAGGATTGTAAAATGAACTTTGTTATTAAAGTTGTCAAAAATTGCGATTATACGATACTAGTTATATACCTTGTGTTTTTCTAATGATACAATCTTCTTTTTTTAATGATTGATGGTATTGAACAGTAGAGTAGCTTTAAAAAACAATAAATAGCTTCAGTCATATTTTACCTCAAAGCTGCCACAAGCAGAGAGAGAGAAGTGGTGGTCCATTCTAATTGGCAGATCAGCAAATACCTATTTTTTTTACTGAAGTCCTTTTGGCATTTGGGTAATGTTTAAATCCCTTATAAACAGATCCAGAACAGAGGAGGTTACACTGTCTGAATTTGTACAAATACATGCAAATGTATCTGTGCAAGTTAGACAGTGTGCAGCACTTGATTTTTTTTAGAGTTGGACTTTTGGGAAGGGTGTGTGTATTCCCTTAGGAAATAAGATGACAGGGCTCTCCAAAAGAAGGATTGATAAGGGTCAGGATTGTACACAAGCATTAAAGAGAAAGCTCTTAGTACTGGTGAGCTGAGGAGGAGGAGGAGGCACCAGTGTTCAATGTAAAGTTTAAAAACATACCA